>MU740950.1:0-17224 GCA_026770625.1 Nicotiana glauca | reverse complement strand
CATAGATTAATCACTGTTGGATTTGAGTCTTGAACTGTTTGTGATTTAAACCTAGGCTGAGAATTGGATATAGCTGCCTAAAAATCAGAGATTAAGTCTGAGATTATATAGTAGTAAACTCAGGCCCAGAACTTAGGATAATCACAGTAATTACTAAGGGGTTAAAAGGGTAATTTGGACAAGTTAATATGGCTGTACAGGCCTGCTCAAGTGGCCTGTTAAAGGGCCATTAGTTTAAACTGAGTGGGGTGGCAGAACCCCAGGGGATGGGTTTAAAAGAATAGAATAACCCTCCCCCGTCCCTCTTGATCAGATAAACAAACATAATGGGGAACAATGTTTTCCATCAAGAAATGCCTCTTGGGCAGTGGGAGTGCAAGGGGTATGGGCAGGTTTTAAACCTGCAGAGCTTAGAGGCTCCTTTCGGCCTATATATAGGTCCCCTTTAAGACTTAGCAGGGGGGGGGGGATTTTGGAAAAAGTTTGAGATTTTTGATAGAGATTCTGGCATACATTATGAAAAAAAAAAAGCACACACAGACATTCTGATATACATTCTGAAAAAAAAAACAGACCTTAGGGATAAAGGAAAAAGGGAGTAGCTACTGTTTGGTTGCTTGACTTGAGGTCGGAATTAGCTGGGGTCCTTTTTTATCTCTACCCTTTTTTATATACTTGAAGCCGAGATATGTGGTGACGTTCGCAAGGTTGGATTTATTCTGTTTGAACCAAACTTCAACACCATTTGGTTTGGTCGAATTCGTGTCTGCTTGAGTTCTGTTTTCTCACTGGATTTCAACAAATTTTGGGCCTGGTCGAGTTAGTCTTGGTCTGAACGCTGTGTTGTTAATAGTCCCGCGTGTGTTGGGTAGTTTTGAGTTCAAACTGGTCTTCTAAAGCTGTTTGGTAGTTTCTTTGCTTCATTGGGGTGCTAAAGCCATTGATATTTTGCTCCTGGTTTATTTCTGGACTGTCATTTTTTCATTTCGTCGCTGCTAGGATTTTACTGGTTTGATTTGCTTTTGGTGCCATCTGTTGCTGCTGTTTGTTATTGCTGTGTTACTGCTACAACTGACTCCTCATTCTCCTCATTATTTCAATTTTCCAGGTACACATATTTGAGCCTGTTTTCATGTAGCATGTCCAGTTGAAGAAAAAAATGAAATGAGAGCTTAAGCTCGTTGGAAGCTTTAGTAATTGCCATGTTTTCTTCTATAATTGACTGTACTGATTTAGTTGTAATCCAGACCTTTTTTTTTTCTCTTAAAATGCTTGGGATTTGTTGAACACTTAATTTGTAATGGTGTGTATTAGAATGGAGGACTATTGAGTGTGGGAGTGCTTGTTTGAATCCATAGGTATCTCTTTGTGCATTTTAAAATAGGGATGAGCTTTGGTAGTTGAATATTGGATTGTGAATTAAATCGAATAGGTCCATGTTAGCCTTAGTTGATTCCTCAATTTGTCAACAAGTGACTCAAAGAAGAGATGAACTTCGAACGGCTACTTCTCATTCTCCATTAGTAATTAAACATGAATTAGGTAGAAAAATAATCTATGCATTATAATTCGGATATTGGGGCCCAACATAAATCTTAGTACATTCTGAAAAAAAAAATGACAAAATCATGGCCCGTCTAAGTAGGATTATGAGTTCGTCATTATAAATGCGCATTACTTGCCTCTAAAAAATGGATTGGAGTGTCTACAATAAACCGCATAGGGTACTAATTAATTGATTTTATTGGAATAAGTTGGCATAATAAGGTCAATAATAGTTCCGTGATTGACAGTAAACTTTTGTTTCAACTTAAATTTCGGCTATGTATTTGATCACCAGGCGCGAATGCCCGTGGAGAATGTCTCGTTTAAATTCAATATTTGTCTTAAACAGCGATACGTTGGCTTGGTAATTAATTAGGTCTCTTTATTTTACTATATTTAGAGACAAACAAAAATATAGAAAACTATAGACTACTTTAGGACATCCTTTAAAACAAATGAGATGAGCCTCGCCGAATAAAGAATGAACAAATCGCGGGGCCCTCAATAATTACTTATAAAAATGTTAGACTTGGAAGGACCGTTTAGCGAATTCCACGGCCTTCCCAAAATAATAACGCGTTAGTAGCTTTAGGCGCGTTGTTAATAATTTACTTTCTTAAACATGGGTGCACATTTATGTGACCCAAATCCAAATCTCAACGAAATCGAAATGTGTTAAAGGCCACAGGCGTACTGGTGCGGTGTGGTCCGAAATACATTTTCATGACGTTGCAATTCTCTTTAAAATAATAAATACTAAAAGCAATTTATTAGCTTTTAAATTATAAATGAGACGAGACTCGCCAAATAACACACAAATTGCGGGACCCTCAGTAGGTGGTTACTTTAAATGCTTAGATTTCGGGACATGTCGTTTAGCTAATTTTACGGCCTTCTCAAAATAACGATACGCTAGTCGCTTTAGGCGCGCCTTTAATAATTTATTTTCTTAAACTCGGGTGCACATTTATGTGACCCAAATCCAAATCTCAACGAAGTCGAAATGTGTTAAAGGCCACAGGCGTACTGGTACGGTGTGATCCGAAATACATTTTCACGACGTTGTAATTCTTTGTTAAAATAATAATAATAATATTGAAAGCGGTTAAAAGTTAAAATTCGCACATAGGTTAAAATATGTTAAAATCAGATAATTAAGCCAAATATAACAGTTGAGCGACCGTGCTAGAACCACGGAACTCGGGAATGCCTAACACCTTCTCCCGGGTTAACAGAATTCCTTATCCGGATTTCTGGTACGCAGACTGTAATATAGAGTCAAACCTTTCCTCGATTCGGGATTCAACCGGTGACTTGGGACACCATTAATCTCCCAAGTGGCGACTCTGAATCTTAATAATAAATCCCGTTTTGGATTGTCCTTTAATTGGAAAAACTCCCTTTACCACGCCCTTCGCGGGGTGCGGTAGCGCCAAAAGGAGGTGTGACAAACGATGATATGATTACTTGATTATTTGGAGTGTTGGCTCAAAATAGTAGAGTGGGTTATAAGATAACAAAAGTAAGAAAGAGAAAGCGTTGTTGATTATTCCCTTGCCGGGACGTTTGGTTGAACTTGTTGGATTCTTTCCCTTGCCGGGATTTTGTCAAATATTTGCTTATTTTTATGTCCCTTAATTGTGACTGTTATTGGGAAGTCAGACTGTTAAATGACATTAAGGATCGGGTTGCGCGCCACAACAATGATACATGAACAATGATATATGAGGGTCGGGTTGCGCGCCTCAACAATGATACATGAACAATGATATATGAGGGTCGGGTTGCGTGCCGCAATAATGATACATGAACAATGATATGGGTCGGGTTACACACCGCAACAGTGGTATTTGTGGAACGAGTTGCACGCCGTAACAGTGGTAATTGTGGAGAGGGTTGCACGCCGCAATAGTTGTTGATACCATGTGTTTGTATTGAGTATTGATTCCTTGTTCATTATGAATCTAAGCTGTTTTAGTTTGTTACTCGGGATTACTGTTAATATTGTATCTCCCATAGCATGTTTCCCCCTCCAATATTGTTAATTTCCTTGTATTCGATTCCTACTGTATATTTATAACTGCACAAGTTTATGTGGAGTCCAGTCTAGCCTCGTCACTACTTCGCCGGGGTTAGGCTAGACACTTACCAGCACATGGGGTCGGTTGTGCTGATGCTACACTTCTGTGCATTTTTGCACAGGTCCAGGTTTTGAGGAGCAACAGTAGCATTAGTGCGGGACCAGGCTTTTACTTTCGCGAGACCGAGGTAGCCTTGCAGGCGTCCGCAGGCCCGACGTCTCTTCTTTATGTTCTCTTTTAGACTGTTGCCTCATCGTTTTCGAGACGGACAACTTCTATATTTCTTTCAGACCATTAGAGGTTATTAATGACTGTTTCGCGTTATGATTCGTAATTATAAATCAGACTTCCGCCATTATTCTTGTTAAATTTCATGATCTATATCGATGCTGTAAACTGTTAAAGTAATTGTCTAGTAATTAAAGGGTAAATAAGTTGGCTTGCCTAGCTACCACGAGTAGGCGCCATCACGATCCCGATGGTGGGAAATCCGGGCCGTGACATAGTATCAGCCCATCTACATTTGAAAAGAACAACCTTGAATCGACCATAATAATTAATATCAAGGATATCTTCTAACTTCCCATAATATGGTAACTTTGCTTGCCTTAAATTTCTGTCAATACTACTTGCAACACATGATGTTTTAGAAGTTAAGAAAACTCCACTATTTTGTGTTCTTAGACCTTCTTCTCGAGCCAAAGTTCGAAATTTGGACCCATTGATGTTATATGCATTAAATCGTCTTGCAACTACCGATGGACCTCGTGCGAGAAACTTTAGATCAATAGATATTGTATCTGTTGTGTCTGGATTCATAATCTAAATAAAAAAATATTGTCTTAGTGAAGTTTGCACATTCAAACCAAATGTAAACAATAACTAATGATTACTTACTCACCCGCTTTTGGAACCAATCAACAAACTCTTTATTAACTCTCCTCTCTATCTCTGTAGGTGAAGGTCTTCTTCTTGAACTCCTCCTTATGTACTGTCTAAACTCGCTATATGAAATAATTACATTAATATTAAAGAACAAGACTAGCCTACTCAAACATTACAATGATAAAGAATATAAAGTTTGTATGAGTTACTTACTCCACAAATGGTGTGACTATTGCACAATTCAGAAGCACATATCGATGAGCTTGTAGTTTCTGCATATTAGTTAAAGGGAATGTAATCGAAGCTGATGTAGGTTTACCTAATTGAGGAAATATAGAGGACATTCCAGAAGGCTCATTGACATTTGGGTCATCACAAACACATCTAGGTGTATTGAATCTTGTCTCAATATCCTCAATATACCTAGAACAAAAGTTAAGAGACTCTTCAGCTAAGTAACCCTCAGCTATAAAACCCTCTGGTTGTGCTTTATTCCGTACAAAAGACTTAAAATGTCCCAACTACTGTCACGACCCAAACCCCGGTCGTGATGGCGCCCAACACCTTTTCATTCCCAAAAGCCAAGCCCTAACTTCTTCAATTTTTCCCAATTTTCAGAGAATTAATGGATGATTCTTCAATTAAATGATGTATCTAGGTCACGAGACTTACCTCCAATTACTTCTCGTCGAAATCCCTTTCAAAATCTACCAACAAGCTCTCAAGGTGGTGTAAAAATGGTGGAAAAAGTGATGGGTTCGCGACTGAAATGTTATAAAAACCCTTCTGGTCGCCCAGTTTTCCTTCTACGCGAACGCATGGGTCCTCCCGCGTTTGCGATGACCAAAAATCCCTGGGACCTCTTTTACTCTATGCGAACGCGTAGCATACCTCGCGATCGCGATGAATCAGATTCCATTCCACAACTACGCAAACGCGTAGCAACACCCGCAAATGCAATGAATTACTTATGCTGGCTCCCAGGCCCTCTTACGCGAATGCGACTATACTATCACGAACGTGATGGTCTAGAATTTAAAACTACGCGATCGCGACCATACTCATGCGAACGTGAAGACCACGCACCCCATGCCTACGCGAACGCGGCCAAGGCCACGCGAACGCGAAGGCTTAGCATTACCTGCACTGCTGCTGCAATTTTCTACAGATTTTCATAAGTCCAAACTTACCGGCAATCATCCGAAATCACCCCGAGGCCCCCAGGACCTCAACCAAAAACACCAAAATACCCCAAAACATCATACGAACTTGTTCCAATCATAAAAACACATACAACAACACAAAAGCCATCAAATTACCACGGATTCAAGCCTAAATTTAACTAAAACTTTCGAAACTCACACTCGATCAAAAACCTGACCAAACGACGTCCGAATGACCTGAAAATTTGCAGACATATCCAAAATCATGCTATGTAGCAATATCAATCCTCGAAGGATTTTACAAGTCGGCACAAGGCCCCAAACATGGCAATCAGCCCAAATTATGATGATAACAAGTAATTTCTGTCAAGTACGTAGTAAAATCAACAACCGGGACAGACCAAGTCACAATCCCAAATGGTGCTCTACCCCACGCTCATATCCGGCGTGCAAGTCACCTCAATACAGCACAATGATGTGCAAATCCACGGTTTCAAACCCTCAGAATATCATTCACAAGTATTACTCACCTCTACCCGGCCGATAATCTACCTCGCCAAGCCTTTCCCTCTCGAATCAACCTCCTTGCGCATCGAATCTAGTCAAAACCATAACGAATACATCACAACAGGCTAATGGAACATAAACGCTCAAAAACACGAAGTTGGCAAAACCCGAGCCCCAAGCCCACTTCTCGAAAAATTACAAAATTTACATTTTCGGAATCCTCGTCTCTCCACGAGTCCGTACATATAAAATTTATCAAAATCGGAGTTCAAATGCCCCTTCAAATTCCAATTTTTCTTTCCCAAAAGCCAAGCCCTAACTTCTTCAATTTCTACCCAATTTTCAGAGAATTAATGGATGATTCTTCAATTAAATGATGTATCTAGGTTACGAGACTTACCTCCAATTACTTCCCATCGAAATCCCCTTCAAAATCTACCAACAAGCTCTCAAGGTGGTGTAAAAATGGTGGAAAAAGTGATGGGTTCGCGACTGAAATGTTATAAAAACCCTTCTGGTCGCCCAGTTTTCCTTTTACGCGAACGCGTGGGTCCTCCCGCTTTTGCGATGACCAAAAATCCCTGGGCCCTCTTTTAATCTACGCGAATGCGTAGCATATCTCGCGATCGCGATAAATTAGATTCCACAACTACGTGAACACGTAGCAACACCCGCAAACGCGATGAATTACTTATGATGGGCTCCCAGGCCCTCTTACGCGAACACGACTATACTATCGCGAACGCGATGGTCTAGAATTTACAACTATGCGATTGCGACCATACTCATGTGAACGCGAAGACCACGCACCCAATGCCTACGTGAATGTGAAGGCTTAGCATTACCTGCACTACTGCTGCAATTTTCTGCAGATTTTCATAAGTCCAAACTTCCCGGCAATCATCCGAAATCACCCCGAGGCCCCCGGGACCTCAACCAAAAACACCAACATACCCCAAAACATCATACGAACTTGTTTCAATCATAAAAATACATACAACAACACAAAAATCATCAAATTACCACAGATTCAAGCCTAAATTTAACTAAAACTTTCGAAACTCACACTCGATCAAAAACCCGACCAAACGACGTCCGAATGACCTGAAAATTTGCAGACATATCCAAAATCACCTAACGAAGCTACTGAAACTCTCGAAATTCCATTCCGACCCTCGGATAAAAATCTCACCTATCAACCGGAATCCGCCAAAATTCAAACTTCGCCAATTCAAGCCTAATTCTACACCGGACCTCCAAATTCAATTCCGATCACTCTCCTAAGTCACAAATCATCCCTCGAAGCTAACCAAACCAACGAAATTCACATCCGAGACCTCTATCCGGTTGACTTTTCCACAACAAGCTTCCTTCTAAGAAGCTAAGTGCCTCATTTCCAGCTAAAACCAATCCAACTCTATCCGATCAACTCAAACACTGATATTAAATCATAGAAGGACATAATATGGGGAAAACGGGGCGGTAACTCACGTGACGATGGGTCGGGTCGTCACAACTACCTACAAAAATAATAGGCCATAAGTGTACAAACTAATTCAAGTGACCAGAATGCAAGTATCTTCAAATTAGAAATGTTAATGTTTTACCTCTCGACGGGATACATGTTTCGATGATGCACTGGACCTCCGAGTTTTGCTTCCTCTGCTAAATGGACAGACAAATGAACCATTAATGTAAAGAATGTTGGAGGAAATAGTATCTCTAGGTGGAAAAGTGTGCTTTCAATGTGCTCTTGGAGCTTATCAAGCTCTGAAACATTCAAGGTTTTGCTAGAAAGGACTCTGAAAAATGAGTATAAGTCCACCAAAACTGCAACTACATGGTCGGGCAACACATTGTGGATCGCCAGTGGTAGCAATTGCTCTAAAATAATATGGCAATCATGACTTTTCAACCCAAAAATCTTTTTCTGTACCAAATCAACACAGCTAGAAATGTTACTTGAGTAGCCATCTGGTACTTTAATATTCTTCAAAGTTGTAAGGAACAACTTTTTAGTGTCCAGCTTGTTTTTCTTATCAATCATAATGAAAACACAGCAAGGTGATATTTTCCACTATCATTCGACCAAAGATCACGCCTTATGCCCATTTCTTTTAGATCCTTTCAGGCATTAATATTATCTTTTGATTTCGATTTATCATGGAGCAGTGTATATATGATATTGTCACATATTTTCTTTTCAATATGCATAAAGTCTAGATTATGATGCAACAAATTAGATTTCCAATAAGGAAGTTCAAAGAATATACTTCTCTTGTTCCATTGCTTAGTTGCTCGTCTAGATCTTTTCCCTCTACAATTCAACTACGCTCCTTTCCCTTCTTCAATTTGTCTCAAAATGGCAGACCCTGACAATTTTAATGGTGGATTTCGCTCCTCTGTACTTCCACTAAAGCGTGCTCGATTCAACCTAAACCTGTGATTTCTTCTCAGAAAACGTCGATGGCCCATAAAGCATCACTTTTTACTATGACGAAGACGACAAGGTTCTGTGTCAAAGTTACAAGTTGGGCAGGCAAAACCAGTATGTGTGTTTTAGCTAGATAAGATACCTAATCCAGGAAAGTCACTGATTGTCCCCATAAGAGCTAAAATTTTCATTCAACGATGAGTCAAACATTTCTACACCATCATTCCATAACTCATGTAATTCCTTCACGAGGGGTTGTAAGTACACATCTATATTATTTCCAGGCATGTGCTTTCCTGGAATGATCATTGATAAGATGAAGGAGGTGTGCTTCATACACATCCAAGGAGGTAGATTGTATGGAATCAAGAAGACCGGACAAATACTATATGTAGTAGTCATTGTTCCAAAAGGACTGAAACCATCACTGGCAAAGCCTAAGCAAACGTTTCAAGGATCCGAAGAAAATCCAGAATGAGTCTGATCAAATGTCTTCCATGCCTCACCATCCTTTGGATGCCTCATCAACCCATCAGCATTATTGCCTGAAGCATGCCATCTCATATGTTTAGCAGTCTTACAACACATAAATAATCGTTGCAATCTTGGTTTCAATGGAAAATAACGCAAAGCCTTTGCAGCTTGCTTTTTTTTTCTTGTTAGGATTCCATTTAGATGTACCACAATGCTTACATGCTTCCAATTCCGAATCACCTTCCCAGTATAGCATACAATTATTTGGACATGCAGGTATCTTGGTATAGTCAAGGCCAAGTTTGCTAATGGTTTTTTAGCCTCATAAAAGGAAGGAGGTAACTTTGCATATTCAAATGCATCTCTCAACAAATCTAGTATCATAGTCATTGCCTTGTCACTTAATTCACAATAGACCTTTATATGATACAATTTTATCAAAAACTCTAGCTTTGTGAACTTGCCGCCTTCATATAGTGTTTCACTTTCATCTTTGAGAAAATCATGAAAGTCACCAGAATCCTTCCTATGCCCCTCATTTGATATTTCATTTGAGTCCAATGGTGCCACTTGGTGCCTATAGTTCCCAAATGCATCATTAATCATTGTTTCTATTGGATTTTCTGGGTGAACCATCTCTATCTCCAGAAGGCTCTACTACATGTTTCTCACCGTGAAGATTCCAAATAACATAATTTTGAGGGAATGACTTGCAAATCAAATGATCCTGCACTATCTCTCTAGTTTGCCACTTGCCAAAGCCACATTTAGGACATGGGCATCTAGTTATATCTTCCACAGCCGCATTCTTAAACACAAAATCAAGAAATTTATCCAAACCAAGCCAATATTAGTTTGTGTTCCGTGAAGACATATTATATTACTTCTTACCTGTGGTTGAAGCACAAACAGACCAGCAAATTCTTCAGGAACCACACCTTCCTTTGACATCACATAAGCTTTCAGCGCATTTAAGGTGCCTTCTTATTAGGATTCCACACGCATAAGCTTTTGTTGCAAATGGGTATATGTTGCAGATGATGTATCGTAGCTAGATGAAGAACCACTCGGATCATTAAGTCGTCCTTTTATATTACTGAATGTGTTCGAAGGAGATGCTCCCATACCCATACATCGTACTCTTCCAGAGTGCTCTGCCCCTAACATCTTTCCAATAACATCATTTGGGGAAACTTCACACTCATTAGTATCACATTAAGTCATATTCAATTCAATTTGTTCCATAAAATATCAATTAGTAAGTACACGATAGCAAGACTTGAGTTGTAGAATGTTATAAAAATTAACAAAACGATGAAAATGATGTTAGAAAAATGCATCAAATCTAGACTTACCCCTATAGTCCTTGCCGCATCATTTACAAACGATCCATTAAGTTTCTTATGAGTTTCAATAAATATTTTTCCACGACTAGGAGTTTTTCCAGTTTCCAAAAACTAAAAAAGAAATGTATTAAATAGTTATCATAAAACATTTTAATTAGAGAAAAAGTAAACTTAATAAGGTAATGTGCATACAAGCTCATATCGTCTTCTCGAGTTAGCTTTTGAACCACCAGTGTGTGGCATTTTTTGTTTCTTTCGAATTTCTTTATTTCTTCTGCAAAGCTCCTATCAACAAAAACAAATACAAATTTAGAACATCATCTTCATTTAATTATGATGAAACTTGTTAAAATATTCTGAATCTTACCACTGTTGATGATTTTTGACGATAAACAACAAAAATGGCCCATTGATCTTTATTTATACCTGCTGGCACATTACTTATAATTTTATTTTTGCTTTTGGCTGGGTCAAAATATTCATTCCACAACTTCTGCCTATGTGTAGCCCACTACTTCGAAAGACTAGCATTGCAGCATCTATATGCAATGGACTCACTTACCCGAAAATCAAATCGAGGCATCAAACAAAAACTGGAAGTTAATTTTTTCATGGTATAAAAATCTAGGTGCATAAGTACATATGTATGTAATAACACTTGTACCTTCAATATTGTTTCAAAACAATCTTCCATGTATTTCTTAGGCATGCCCGATGGCCCTGACCACTTCTCAAAACTAATCGGAAACAAATTATAATCAATTGCCAGCGATCCACAATATCCAGCAAGTAATCCTTGCGCTTCACCATATGCTGCATTGTAGTCATCAAAATTCACAATGATGCACTCCCCAACAGTTAGGTTGTTAACTTCATTTACCTTGACCCTAATTTGCTTGGTAGCATTTTCCAAATCTTTAATAATAAAACAAGTTACTTAACCAAAAGGGAAGGAAAAAAACATGATTCTCATAAATTGAAGTAAAAATAAATGTAAGGCATGTACCTTTTGCCTCTACTGTCCAATACTTTGTAGATTCACGTCCTGTACGGCGAGATGTTGCACTTGAATTAGAAGGCAGAATTGGAGCTTGTTCTTGTTGCGGGACTTCATGAGCATGTGGGAGGGCTTGTACTGTTGTTGAGGGCTCTGTAGTATGTGATTGGACTGGAATTGCTGATGATGAAGAATTTCCATGAGCATCATGTTGTTCACGAGCTGACTTTAGTAGATTCCGAAAACGTTTAATCTTCGGTATGACTGTGTATTCATAAGAAAAAGAGAGAGAGGTGAATCAAATATGAATAGGAACTAAACATCAGACAGAAGATGATACTAAAAATTGTCCCGAAACTATCCAACAAACCCAATCTAGAGCCTCACAAGATCTGTTTTTTTACTCCAAACAAAACAAAATAAATAAACTAAGTACAATATACTCACCAGGAATTTCATATCTTCAAGAGGCACTGTATCATGAATATATAGGTGTGAAAGTGGAAGTTTCTTACGCACAAATGGGAGAAGAGGGGTCGAGGGGAGGGTGGGAATATGGAGGGAAACTAGGGCGGGAATAAAGAGAAGTTATCTAGTAGTTGAGTTAAAAAAGAGGGAAATAAAAAGGAAAATAGTGAAGTGATTTTTTACTTTTTCATCGATTGAGTCTTCATTATTACATTTACAAGAGAATTCAATTTGCTGCAATTCCACATTTTGAGCTACTAGAACTAATTTAAGCTAATTTCAATCTCCTAAAGAGTCATAAAATTAACGTGACAGATGTTAATTATACTTATGTTAGTACTTCAAACAAGGAAATAATTTATACAATGTAATAATCAATTATAAATTTCTAAATATTAGGAGTTTCTACCGAGTTCAAATAAGAAAGGATTTAAGGTTCCAAATTTTAGGTGATTTCAAATTCCTAACTATAGGAAAATAATGAAGTGACTACTTTATCTAGTGTGAAATTAATTTTTAAAGGATTAAAAAGGACTACTTAAAATGATTTGGAGAAGATAAATTTCTTGGAAAATCGCCTATGGACTTTGTGTTTTGCAAGAATGAAGAAAAGGGGTTTAAAATTAGTCTAAGTATGAAAGTGCTGGGCTGCAGATATGGAATTTGCGTCAGCAGAAAATCCGAATTTTCGCATTTGCGACCTTCACTTTTGCGAAGAAAATCTCGCTTTTGTGAGCTGTGCAAATCCGGGCCATCTTCGCATTTGCGATGGGCCGTTCGCTTTTGCGACGCCGCTTTTGCGAACTAGGCTTCGCAAATGCGAAGCCTGCATGTCTGAAGTGCCTCAGCTGTGTTTTCAACTTCCAAATGCTCTCGTGGCCTATCCAAAACTCTTCTGAGCCCTCGGGGCACCAAACCAAATATGCACACACCCTCAAAAATATCCTACGGACTTACTCGTGCGATCAAATCGACAAAATAATATCATTTACATCAAATTAAGCCTCAAAATCCATAATTTCTAAATTTTCCATTTCAAGTCCGAAACATGTCAAACGAAGTCCGTTTTCAACCAAACTTTACAGAAAGCGCTTAAATCACATATAAGACTTGTACCAGGCATCGGAACCAAAATACGAGCCCGATACCATAGTCTTATGATCAAATTTCTTTTTCATTTTCCTTAATTAATTCCAAAAAACAATTTCACACAAAAATTAATTTCTTGGGCTTGGGACCTCGAAATTCGATTCCGGGCATATGCCCAAGTCCCATATTTTCCTACGGACCCTCTGGGACCGTCAAATCATGGGTCAGGGTCCGTTTACCCAAAATATTGACCGAAGTCAATATTAATCATATTAATATCAAAATTTATCATTTTTCTCACAGAATTCATATTTAAGCTTTTCGGCTACACGTACGGATTGCATACGCAAATCGAGGCAACCTTAAATGAGGTTTTTAAGGCCTCAGAGACACAGAATGAGTAAGGACACAAGTGATGACCCTTTGAGTCGTCACAATTCTACCTTTACCAGAACTCTTATTGTCCATTTTGATATTTTTCTCGGAAGTGAAACATACAATTGTTCATGCAAGAAAATATATTGCGATAAATATAGTCCAATATTTAGGATGTTTGTCCTGTGCTTTATTTATTATATTTGAAAAATAAAAACATACTAAAAATTATTTTCACACAAATTTAAAAGGATATCCTTAGTTTCGGAAGACGAAAGTTGAATTTAGGGATAAGAATATACTTAGAAGCACATTAAGCAGTATCATAATTTTTGCATATATGACGTTATTGTCAAAATTTTTATATATTATATGTGTGCTATTACATAAGCTATTCGGCGAATCTAAGTTTTTCAGTAGCATGATAGGTATATTTTTCTTCAAATTTAACCTATATACAATTGAAGATCAATTTTAACTTAGTCTATTAATATACTAACCTTTTTACTTTTGTGTTCTAACGCTCTCTTTATGAAATAAAATTATGTACCTTAAGATTTTTTTTATTTGAATAAGAGTTTTACTCATATGATAAATTTAAAAAATAATTGAATTGGATTATCTTGATAAATAATTAATTAAGAAAATTTATTATTTGATGTTAACATAAAAAATAATTTACTGTATGTTCATTCAAATCTTAATATTAGTTCATCTCTTATTTTGAATATTTGATCTTAATTATAATTTTATCCACCATAAATTTTATTTTCAAAGAGTAAAATATTGATACGATATTTTACTTTTATATCTTTATGTTTGTAGAATCATAAGTGGTATTGACTCCTACCAACCATTTTTTTCTCTTTCTCACACATTTATATTCTTAAATTTTCTTAGTTGTTGTTTACACTTGGGTATTTTTCAATATTATACGAAAATTAATTAAAAATATTATTTGAGTAGAAAAATAGTTCAAATATAATATAAAAATATATTATCGCGGGGGTATTTTTTTTTTTACCAATTTCAACTCTTTATGCAGTCCATTTAATATTACTTTTATATTTTTCTTGGTATTGGACATTATGGAGTGGTAACTGTAACGACCCGACTGGTCGTTTTGTATTTTCGAACCTCGTTCCCTTAAATAATACTTTCCGCACTTGCTTTAGCTAATTTATGACTTGCAGGGACGGGTAGTTCGGAAGTTAGGAGAATTTTGAGCAAGAATAAGCCTAGTTGCTTCTTTAAGTTTTTTTTAAAAAGGCCAAGTTTGACTACGGTCAACATTTTAGAGAAATGGACCCGAAATCATGATTTGATAATTTCTGAGGGTCCGTTGGAAAATATAGGACCTGGGCGTATGTCCGGAATCGAATTCCGAGGTCCCTGGCCCGAATAATGAATTTTAGGTGAAATTGTTAAGTTTAAGTTTTAAATATTTAAATAAACTAAAAAATTATTGTTTTCCTAGGTATCGGGTTCGAATTTCAATTTCGAAATTTGGTACAAGTCCGAAATATCAGTTAAGACTTACCCGTAAAATTTGGTGTCAATCCAAGTGATTTAAGGGCGTTTTGACTCGTTAGGAGGAAATTTAGAACTTGAAGGTTCAATGATTTGAATCATTTGGTTTTGGGGTTGATTCCTTGATTTAGCATTGTTTTAAGCATTTCGAGGGTTCAAGTAGGTCCGCCTCGTGATTTCAGACTTGTCGGTATGTTCGAGCGGGGCTCGGGCGCCTCGGGCGTCAAATGGTCGAGGATCGAGTGAAGTTGAAAATTTAGAAAAGGCTTTATATCTGCTGCTTCTGTCATAACCGCTTCTGCGGCTCTTGGACCGCAGAAGCGAGACCGCAGAAGCGGTCGCCTTATCGCGGAAGCGGAAAGGGGTCAAGTCCTGGGAAACCGCAGAAGCGGCCCAGGGACAGCAAAAGCGGTTCCGCCTATGCGGCCCCCAGACCGCAGAAGCGGTCGAGCCCCAATTGCCAAAAGCCGCAGGAGCGGCCATTTTTCCGCAGAAGCGGAAATACTTCCGCAGATGTGAAAATAGCTGGGGACAGAATGGTTCATTTAATACGAGCTCAAGCTCATTTCTTTCACATTTCTCTCAACACTTAAGCGTTTTGGTGATTCCAAGGAGGAGGTTTCAACATAACATTGCAAGGTAAGTAATCCCCACTCACTTTTAGTTCAAATACATAAACATTAGGTAGAGTTAACACTAACAATTAGGTAAAATCAAGAGATTTGGGCTAGACCCAGGGTTTAATGAAAACTAAGGGTTTATCGCATAATTTTCCATGTAATGAACTAGAAATCATATATTTGTGATCCTTAGGTGATAGAGAACAACTTCCTTCAAAAAATCTTGAAATCCGGACATATGGGCCTGGGGTCGGAATTTAGGAAACTTGTGTTAATGGTTAGAAAAGTGCTTAAATGGTTAGAATTCGATCTTGTAAGCCTTATTTACCAGTTCTTACTTCGTTTGATTAGTTTTGGATCGTTCGGCTTCGAATTAAGGACTTGGGCTTGTTCTTGGAATTTGGGAGTGCACTTTGGAGCAAGGTGAGTCTCCTTTCTAACCTTGTAAGAGGAAATTGTCCCCATAGGATTTTAAATGAGTAGTTGTTGCTAAATGCGAGGGCTACGTACGTACTAGGTGACGAGAGTCCGTGCGTAGATACTATATGATAATTGTTCGGGTAGTTTAGGACCTACGTCATGTCTAATTGGGGAATATTTCTTATTTTAAATTGCCAATATGATCACTATGATTTGCTAGAGACTTGAGGAAATGAAAGGGAACATATGAGTTTGTTGAGCCTTGGTAGGAATCCCCTTGTATGTAATTGAGCCTTATGTGCTTTTCTTGATATTTTCTTGATGATTATGGATCGGGCCGATCGCCTCGGTGATAATAGATGCATCTATGGTTCGTGCTGCTTGACCCTCGGCAGTGCACAATTTATTTTCTGTTGGAGCGGGCCATCGACCTCGGCATGACTGTGCATGATTGATATGTTTACATTTAGTTTATGACATGATCACTCATTTAATATGAAAAATGGAAAACTAGTAATTTAAGTATCACAAGAACATGAATATGACTCTTCTATTAAACTTGTGTTATTGGAAATCCTTTATGCTGTATATCTCACTTTATCATATTATATTATCTTGACCTTAGTAAGTATCAAGTCGGCCTCTCGTCTCTACTTCTTCGAGATTAGACGGGATACTTACTGAGTACATGTGGTTTATGTACTCATGCTATGCTTCTTTACTTAAATGTAAAGGATTTGAGGCAGGTGGATCTAGACATCATCTTGGTGCGCATCAGCGAGCACGCTTGGGGACTTCTACGGTGAGCTGCTTCTCTTTCATGCCGATCCGCAGCCGAAGAAGTCCTTTTTTGTACTTTTTGTTTCTGTCTATCCTGGTTCAGACAGTAGGATAGCATATTATTCTTTTGTGTATATTCTACTAGTCGCCCGTAGCTTGTGACACCAGGTTCTGGCACACACAGTAGTAGACATCTATTTTGGGATTGTATCACTATTTTAGCACCTTATGATCTTTACTGGTCTTATCTTTGAATTCGAAAATCTAGTATAACTGTCTTGGCTAAAATAAAATGAGAACTTAATCACATTTCCACATCGGCTGGCCTGACAATGGTGTTAGGCACCATCATTACCTATTATGGAAAATGGGTCGTGACAACATGGTATCAGAGCACTAGGTTCACGTAGGTCTTACGAGTTATGGGCGAACCTAATAGAGTCTTGTAAATCGGTACGGAGACGTCTGTATTTATCTTCGAGAGGCTATAGGGTGTTAGGAAAGACTACT
>MU740949.1:67294-110321 GCA_026770625.1 Nicotiana glauca | reverse complement strand
TTTGGCGAGGCATGCCTCATTTATTTTTAAAGGGTAATCCTAGAATGACTACATTTTTTCTATTAAATTTGTCTCTAAATACAAAAGAAAAAAAAAAGTCCTAATTTATTCACCTGCTTTAACCTTATTATAATCGGGCTTCAAACAATAATTCGCCGATTCTGAAGATAAACGTGGTAAGGCAGTAGTTTGACAATTATGGGCCCAGGCCCAACGTGTATGATACCAAACATGGACCTGGGCCATCCTCATTCTAGTTGGGCCTAGCTAACTTATTTTATACATGTTCATATCTTGCCAAACTAAAAATTAATATTTTTGTTAACAGATTTTTCTACCGATTTAAAGTGGAATTCTATCGGAGATGGAAGAACTTAAAAAAAAATTTGATTTTAGTTCTAAACCATTTACACGCTGAAATTAAGTTGTCCCGGTGACTGACGGCCTGTTTTTAATTTTGACATGCATATTAATAAACAAACTATACTTTTAACATAATCCTTATTTTAACTAAAGGCCTACATGAGAAGTTTAATATCTAAATTAATACAAAGTACAAACTGTCCAAATATACAATTCTGATGCAGACATTTACAGATTAACGGGGCATATCATGACTTGAGTATAATCAATAAAGAAAAAGAAATTAATTCAAATCTATAATTTCAACTCTTTATTTTTTCTGTATTTCATGCTTCATGTTATCAGTTTGCAAGAATCAGTGTAACAATTGTGTACCTGGTGTAGGAAGGCAAAAGAAGAGGAAGGTCAGTAGTATGTCAGTAACAGCACAGCAATACAGATTCAGTGACACAGATTCAGCGACACAGCAAAACAACCAGCAACAACAGAAAATCCAACAATGTAACAGGAACCCAAAATAGATGAAGAAAAACCCACATAAAAAATATCCGCAGAGATGATGTAGTAACACTTTGAAAACCAATATCAACTCAGCAACACCCCCAAATGTAAATCAGAAAACCAGTAACAACAGAACACCAAAAATATCACTGGGAGTCTAGTAATTACTCAAGAAATGCACTCACAATCACAGTAATGATGAACAGATGTAAGACCTTGGTTTCACTCTTAATCTCTCTGAATTTTTAGTGTTCAAAATCCTCTCTCTGAATTTTTAGTGTTCAAAATCCAGTCCAGACTCTATATCAACTCCTCCTATTATAGGCTAGAACTAAACATTATTTATTCAAAGTGTTTTCACTTTCAGCTTGTATATTCCCTCCCATATGTGTCCCTTTACACTTTTATCATTCAACCCTCTTGTTTCTGATTTCCAGCTCTTAAAGACATTAAGCATGGTGCATTTTTGTACTATAGATCCCCTTTTTATTAAAGTATTTATTAGTTTAAATGGCACACTGAATATTCTACTGGTATACAACTAATACTAAATATTTTAAATCTTTTAACATCCAAAAATACCCTTGAAAATCCCCTTAACAATCTGTATTTAAACCTCTCTAATTTACAACTAACTGATTATTATCTACCAAATCACTACACAGCTATAACCAATCCTTAAGTCAGATTCACACAAATAAATCAAGAAGAAAAAATTGAATTCAACCAACATGTTCATTTCAATCAAAATCAAAACAGAGAGCAAACCAATTAATCGACGAAACTTCTCAAATCGATTATATGTCTTATAACATATACTTAAACGAGCAGAAGGAAAAATCTGACCAAATAAAAGGTCTTGAGGAAGAAGAAGAATTAATGAACAAGACAAGATTACAAACAATACTTTAAACCAAGAATAATAATCTGAAAAATAAAAATGAACAAGACAAAAATTATAATCAACACATTAAACTAAAATCGATAATCTGAAAAAATAAAATGAACACAACAAGATTAAAACCAACACTTTAAATTAAAAACAATAATCTGAAAAAAATAAAAATGAATAAAACAATAATACAACCAACACTTTAAAACCAAAACAATAATACAAAAAATAGATCAAAAGAAAGAAATAGTTTTGAAAGAACAATCTGAAAATTTGAACGAACCCATATCGAACTCGGATCTTAGTGAATGTTGTTGTTCGTTCATGGAGTTTCGCCACTGCTCGTCTGGTTGACGACGGATAGCATCTGAAGACGACGACGAACCAGGCTATTTGGGGTAACGAACTGCTCCATGGCTGCTGGACACGACGACGGACAGCAAGGTAACGGCGACGACGACGCCATGACTGCTGCCGGCGATGGACAGCATGGTGACGAAGCTGCAGGGCGATGAGCTGCTGGACGACGAGCTGTTGATGGAGCTACTGGAAAACGACGGGCTGGTGACGATGAAGATGCAGCAGCTGAAGGCGAAGCTACTGGACGACGAGATGACGCCGTACGTGAAGAAGAAAGGATGAGCTGGGCGGTCGTCGGACATGGCAGCCATGGTCGTTTGGACGAAGGTGACGACGTTGGTCGTCGTTCATGGCTGCTGGACCATGGCGACAGCGACGGGGAAGGGTTAGGCAGTGTCGTGGCATGGTGGCTGGTGGTTGGCGAGGTGGTTCGCGGCGGTGAAGTGTGGCAGTTGGCGGCTAGGGTTTTGGTTTTTTGTGTGTTGGTTGTGGAGAAGAAGACTTAGGTCTTCTAAATGAAAGAGAAAAATGCAACAAAATGAAAAAGGAGGCTGCTGATATTAAGGGTAGGGTTTGGGATATTTGGGTTGGGTAGGGTTAGTTTTTGGGCCTAATTTTAATTCCGAAAATTGGCCCAATCCGAATTTGTTCTTCTTATTTTTTTCTCTTTTCTTTTAATTAATAACACTAAAATTCTAAATTAAGTTATAAACTAAGTTAACTCAAAAAACACTAATTAAACTCCTAACAATAATTATTATACACAATAAATACCAATTAAAATAAAATTGCACAATTTTGACATTAAATGCTAAAAAATGTGAAAGATGCCTATTTTTGTGATTTTTATTTTTGTAAAACAAACTTGATTACTTCTAGTTGTAGAATTAAATCCTAAATACAAAAATGCGATATATTTTTGTATTTTTATTAATTTAAGCAAACAAACACGCACAGACAAATACAAACAATAAAAGAAAAATAACGCAAAATCCACAAAAAATCACACACAACCCAAAACTATTTTATTTTGAATTTTTTTTAGTGATTCTCATATAGGGCAAAAATCACGTGCTCACAATTGCCATTGCGGACTGCACTAAATGGACCGCGGCCACAGTGGGTCTATCACAGCCGTAGTAGATTTACTACTGCAGTGGTGCTTTGACTTATTCTTGGTACTTGTGCAGGTTTCACTCCTTTTGAGCTGGTTTTGACTTCTTTATCACTTTTTGACCAAACACTGCAAAAAAGCATAATATATAAGCTCTCGGGATTACCTGTATACTTTTTTAATCCAAAACTCAAGCAAAGAGGAGTGTGAACTAGACTAGAATCCCTAGTTATCAGAGACCGAGCCGGTAGATGGAAGATCGACCTTCAAGGAAGCTCAGCGGCTCTTTTCAATGGTGAGTTTTGAAGTTATTTAACTTTTTCAATCTTCATCTTTCCTCATCTTTAACTTTTTCTTTATCATAGCCCTTCAATAAGATCAAGTCTGGGCTTCTTTACTGTGAGGCTAAGTTGCGTAAAGCTTTGAATGAGGAGAGATCTCTTAGGTTTCTTTGTGACAAGAAGACAAGAGAGCTGATAGATCTTCGATCGGAGTTAGACTGAAGCCGAGATTATGAAGGCAACCTTGAAAAATAGGTAACTTCTGTTTTGAGGGAATATATCCTTCTTCTCCCATTTTCGAAAAATTATATTCCAGTTGCTCAATTGCAGGAAAAGACAGGGATGTTGGAGAGCCTTTGAGGCGAGGTCTATTAGGTCAATTCTGAATGCAATGATTTGAAGGAAAAAATATATGTTCATGTTGCAGCTAAAAGGAACACTTTGGCTAAGGCCTCTGCCCTAGAGATACAACTTCGTAATGCTTGAGGGGGTGACTCATCCATACAAGCAGAATTGTTAAGCTTGAAATAGATCTTTTGAAGCTGAAGGCCGAAGACGTAGACGCTCAAGACGAAGCCGAGGAGGTCAGATCAAAGGCTGATAAAAAGTGAACATCTATCTAAAAAATGCCACCAAAACTTGTACGAAGTTGAGTGAGGCTTTCGATCAAGAGAGGAGAAGCAATGAATATGCCTGGTGCAAATTCTAGAGGGAAACTATCAAGGAGATTCATGGTAAGTGCTTCGATCTCTCGAAGGAGATAGAGTAGGCCAAGGCGGATGAGTTCGACTCCAAGTTCCTCGTTTTCAATGATAAAGACAACGAGGAGCGGGTCGGTGAGGGAGCTGGTCCTAATGGGGCCGATGGTGACATAGTCCCCGAGGGGAAAAGGCTAAGTTCCTGAGGGTAGACTAGGTTTTTCTTTAATATCCTTCGTATAAGGCTCCCTGCGTGAGTGATGTAAGTGTACATTTGTACCATTATTCATAATAAAAACAAAGAAAACCTTTGGTTTTACCTTCGTATGAACTTTACTTATTTGTGTCTTTGTTTGTGTTTTGAGTGTTGATGCCTGTCGATAATTAGTCCTATATGTTGGACTTTTAAGATAGGAACTCTTAGGTTATGTTTGATGAGTAATTGATGATAGCTAACCATTCAGGGCTCGTTCCTCGAATCAAGTTTTGACTTAGGCTCATTGACCCTTAGGTTTTTGACATACTGGCCCTTAGGCTTTTATGTATTGGCCCTTAGGCTCTTTGGTCTAGCCTTCAGGCTCTTATGCGTTGGCCCTTAGAATTTTTAGGTTGGCCCTTAGGCTCTTATGCATGGCCCTCAAGCGCTTTTTAGATAGGGTCGATATGACCCCTAAAATAGCTATAGTTTTCCCCATTTCGGCTGAAGTTTTGATTATGCCTTGACATGTTTTGTGTTCATCCAATTCTTCGACGGCTCAAATAAAAAACTCGATTATGAATTGATATGCAATGATAATCGAGTATCTCAGGATATTCTCTTGAGGGCTAATTTTTTGAAGCCTTTGTTGAAGGCTGATTGTCTCGAAGCCTTGTCAGTACTTGGAGCCAATATGAGCGAAGCTCTTTTTCTTATACCGGTGGTAGCTTGATTAACCGGTTCTTTTCAAAGCTTTTGGAGGCCTTTAGTTTTATGGTGTCAGTCGGATGTCTCTAAGCCATGTTAATTTGGTCGAAGCCTTTTGATGCGACCATAGTCGATAGTCCCCGGGTGAGATGACCACGCGTCTATATCGAGGGTATGTTTTTTTCGGGTCTAAGAAATTTGATATCGGGGTTGGCTTAATATCGGGGTTGTACCCTTTTAGCGTCTTACGAGTTTGGCATGCCTCGTCAAGGTCTTAAAGATTTGGTGTTTCCTCGCTGAGGGCTTACGAGCTTGAAGTTTCTTGATCAAGGTCTTACTAATTCAAGTTTTTAACGGTTCAAATGTTCGCCTTTGGCCCTCGAGTCATCTTATGAAAAGCAATGGATTTCTCCGAGACTCAAAGTGTTTTGGTAAGAAAAGGGGGATTCCTCAATTAGTTGATATATGTGTGTGTATTTTTGCTTTTGGGGACTCGATTATTCTATATGTACACATTCATTTGACCGTTTGGCCCAATACAACATTCTCCTACCGAAATCCTTCAAGGCTTAGTTTGGTTTCTTAAATAGGTGACCTCCCGGGGTGATGCCCCCTAGTATTTGAGGTTGATCGAAGAGAAGCCTTGAATACTTGATGAGTTCTCCTTTGGTAGCATATGGGTGTTGCCTCGATAAAAACCTTGCCGATAAAACCCATTCGGGATAAAATTCGGTCTAAGGGAAAAAGAGTACAACGCATGCTTTAAAGCTCAAGGTCTAAGAGATGGAGGGTGCTTCGATTCCTATTAATCGGGCACCTGGAAAATAAGTTAGACAAAAGCTAAATGAAAAGGGAGAAGGTTGCACCTTAGCATTTATAACATTAGAGCTTCGATCTTTTTTGTTGCTTGCTCTGAGGACGCGACACGGTAATTTATTTACTCATTAGGGTGGAACCGAGAAGGTAGGTTATGGTTGATCTTTGTTTGTTTGCTTTCCTTTTGGCTTCTTTGATGTAGAGGGCATAGATGTCGGCGTTGCGTCGTGCACCGCGAATATCTCTCTTGTTGCGTGCTGCTCCCTATACACTACTTTTAATCCATTCTTGGTTGGAAACTTCATCATCTGATGAAGGGTTAAGGGTACTTTCCTCATACTGTGTATCCACGGCCTTCCAAGTAGGGATAGCATCTCATGTCACCTTCGATGACATGAAACTTGGTATCTTGGATTATTCCGGCTACGTCGACCGGTGTTGCTACCCAATTTTTCCCTATATATTTTAAATATGTATAAATATCTTCAAAATAGCATATACATACATATATAAGCATGCACACAATTTTTATAATTTCCATAATTTTAGGAATTTAAATTGATTTATTTCCTTCCCTTTTATTCATAAAACACTCGATAATTATTCCCAAATTATTTTTATGATAATTTAGTCATTTAATTTCTATATTTATACCAAAATATTGTTAAAATATTGTTTTATACATTTTTATAATTGCGTTTGGTATTTTTAAAACTAAATTGCACATAATTGCAATATTAGCCCATTTAATGTATAACCACCTTTATATGCGTAAAATTGATCTCCCATATTTTTAAAATTTTAAATATCTATTTTAATCATTTTAGTACACAAAATTATTTTCCAGAGATTATTTATTATTTATTATAAATTATATAGGAGAAAAGTGGCTATTTAAAATATATCTAGATTTGCTTTCAATTGTAGCCCGATTTAAACCTAACCCCAACCCAATTTCAGATTAAAAACACCTGACCCAAGACCTAAACCCGCCTACCCGACCCAAGACGTGCTAAATCCTAGCCGTTGATATTTTAGATCAACGGCCCTCATGAGTTCTTTCCTTTTTTATCCCAAACAACCCCCTAACCCTATCTTATTTCTCAAATCCGCTGCCTCTATATTCTCTCATCTCCTTTCCTCTCTCAACCCCTCAACCTAACTCTAGTTCCTTCAACTGTTGTCTCCCTTCTTCGATCTTCTCCGATGGCTACCCTTCAACTCCTAAGCCTCCAATGGCTCCTTTATTGCCATGCTCACCTTCTCTGCGGTCTTCAAGGGCCCTGGGCCATGTTGACTTGCATCTATGGTTTGCCACCTGGTCTGTTCTTGGCTACTTCCATATGATTCCAAGCGAAATCATGGTACTTATTACGATCCTTGTGATTTTTGATAGGTTTTTTCATCTCTACTTGGGTTTCTTCTGAAACCCTAATTTTTGTTTACATCTCCTAGATTTGTACGGATTTTAAACGATTTTGAGTCTGTTTCTTTGATTTACTCTATCCTTGTAACTCTGTACAAAAATCATAGGTTTCAAAGTGTTTTCACCTTCTTCTCAAATTAGGGTTTTCAGAACTTATTCTAAAACTTTGTTTAAACCGATTCTTTGTGTTTTAACTTCTATCTCTTGCATATTTTGCCCAATTCTATGATTTTACTCCCTTTTCAACTCACATATATTGAAAACCTTAATTTTTTAGTTCTAATCTTTGAGTTTCTGAGCTTTGTTTGATAACGTGTTCAGTTAATCTACATGTTTCTATGATTCTATGATTTTACCCTATGATTGCTTGTTAAGGTTCCTAATTGTGGTTATGCCTGCCTATTGTGTGATTTTACCCTATTTTGTTCAATAATGTTTCTGATTCTTCACTTCTCCTACTTATATCATGCCTATTCTACTAATTCAGACTATGCTCTACATGGATCCCCAATATATATACGATTCTTGTCCTACTTGGCCTCTTAGAGTTCTATTTTTTTGCTTACTATGTGTTTGTTCTTATAAAGTTGTGCTAAATCAGTGCTATTTTCTACATTTGGATCCTTGAGTCTGTGTGATTGATCTTTCACTGATTTTGCATGATATCTCTACTGATTTTTAACCTTGTAGAATGTTTTCTGACCTTATTCTACGGTCAATTATGCTACTAATTGATTTTTTAAGTTTTTCCTTGATTGAAACATGATGAACCTAGCCTCTATTACATGTTGTGTACTTGTACTATGTTGAAAATATTTCCTTATTAGTTATGCTCAGCCTTATATTATTTCCTTGCTTATTTGTTACATGTTTATTATCATTTGAAGTTAACTCCTCAATTAAAGGGAGTACTTACCTTGATTTCACGACTGATTGATGCCGAGTCCCCATAATTACTGATGAACTTTGATTTCTACCTTATTTGCTACTTGCTTTCAAACTATAAATGCCTTAGTCTCTCATTAACACAAACACGAATACTCTTGGTTCAAAAACTCTCTTTCTCACAATTAAAACTTTCTGCTCTCTTTTTGGGCTACTTGCTACTACTCTAAGTTAGCCGACTGCAAGTCAAGGCTAACCATTGTGTTCTCTTTCTCTTTCACTTTGCTTACTGTCTTCTTTACTGGTATGTTCTAGTTTCAATTCAAAGTTCCAACAACAATATTATTCTTTTATTGCTTTAGTTCATCCTGTTTCTAGTTTACTTCTATTTATGGTTTTGCTGTGAAACTTGTAGTTGGTATGTTTACATTATTAGCATGTTATGTACTTCCCTTCTTTAGGATCAATGTATTACCCTCTGTGTTGTTTCTGAGCATGTCTATACCAATTATCTCTACCTATTATGTGCTTACCATTATATGCTCCATGTATCCCCAAATCCCTTTACCCATGTTTGGACTTTTGTTCACTACTCCAATCTCTTTTTAAACTGTCTCTGTTGTTTTACTAAATTATTTTCAAACAAGCTTCCTTTTAATATAGTTTTTACCATTAAAACCTTTCAATTTGTGTCAAGCACTTTCACTTTACTCCCAAGTCAATAAGTTCTGCCCCCTCCAGTATGTGTACTGACTTGGGATCCTTTTGAGAACCCTGTGAACTAGGGCATACTAAGGCTGGCCCTTCCGCACTGCACTTATTTAATTTTGGTTACTAAGTCTAGCTGTAAGCACTGCCCGAGATTCTTGAGATCCTTAGGGAACTTTGATGCACCTAGACTATGACATTGTTTATGGAATTGAGGCATTTGAGGCCATTGGAGGCTTTGGAAATCTGGGCCTAATTGAAGGCTCCCTATAGAATAACATCTTATTTTCTTATTTACTTATGTAATTCATTCATATGGTTTGTAATAACTTGTAAACAAATGTTAGGGTAATTAGTGAAAGGGATGGGTAGCTACATGTTTATGGGGTAATACTGGTAGAAACCATGCTTATAGGACTTTACATTTTAATTTGATCGCCTTACCATAGAGAAATCATGCTTATAGGGCTTTACATCTTGTCATGTTTATCTCACCATGTTAGAAATCATGCCTATAAGTTTCAATAATTTCGTAATAGAAATCATGCCTATAGGTTTCAATAATTTCATAATAGAAATCACGTTTGCAAGTCTTAAAATCCGCCTAACAAGTAGATGCCATGCCTATAAGATGTAACTTAACCTAGATTCTATTATAACAAGTGTTTATGTATGTTTCCATGCTGGCAAATCTTTTAAAATCAGTATTAAACTTAGATATCATGCCTATAGGGAACAATATCAAATCCTGCCTATGGATTTCGCCAAAGCTTATTTTGAATAACCCAATCCGGTTAACGTTTAGCTCGCTTCTGAATTTGTTTAATTAAGTAGTTTATATTTTCCTGAAACGAGTTCTTAATATGTTATTAGACAGCATGCCCATAGAGATTTAAACGTCTGTTTTAAAATATGCCCTATTTTACTAAAATGGAGTCATCAGTATTCCGCGTATAGGCAAGCCTGTAGGGCATTTCCAAAACATGCAATTCGGAAACTATTTCTATGACTTACTGTATTTCTGATCCTAACAAGCTTTAAAAACCAATAGGCAACTACTAGGGTCATTACTCCTGAGTTTATAAAAATAAATTGCTTGTATTCTATATATTCACCTAGACATCCTGCTTTAGGATACTGTTTAATAAAAAGCCCTTAATTGTGCTTGAGTCGTGCTGTTTATGTGCCTTGTTTGAGGAGGAAACTTTGAGCCTCTAAGTGCTCCATTTTATCTTATGTGTTAAAAGTCCTAATTGTTTTGCTTGTCACCTTAGAATTTTCGCCTTTAAAACCTTAGCGGTTTGTCTAGAACCACCTATAGGTAGAGGTCCTAAATCCCTCCAAGACCATTAAGAAGGGACGGGTAACAACACGCAATAGAGATCGCTGATCAAACACTCGCTTTGAATGACCACTAAGGGCATGGGAAAGGAAGATATGGGATATGATGACTACACGATAATGTCACATGTAACTCCTCATCGAGGAGTGTTTACTGGACATTGTGTAGGGTGATCCTATAGGCTAGCCAACCTAGGACCCCTCCATTACCAAAATTCCTTTTTCTATTTAAAATCTTTGTTTTACAACTTGTTCAAAAATCTTTATCTTATTACTTGAGTTACCCAATGTGCTTTACTTGCAACTTATTTGATTCAATTGTTTATTTATATGGACTAATTTGTGAATATAAGTTTGGCCGGGACCTACAGTTGTGGACCAAGAGGTGTGCCTAACATCTTTCCCTAGAGGTTGTTTCGAGCCCTTACCCTAAATCTCTGGTAATGCAAACCAATCCAAGAGTTAATCACTCTAGGTTCCCTAATGCACCATAACTCATTAGGTGGCAACTATTCAAATACCCAATTCCAAAAAGGAAATAAGTTATCACACCCCATGAAATGTCAAAATCCGGACCTTTCTCCGAGGAGGGAAAAAAGGGGGCGCGACAATTGGGAGGATGATTTCCCCTTTTGTTATCTCACTCGCCATGTAGAATCCATTGAGGACTTGAGAGGCGGGTACAATATGGTCGAGCAGTCCGAGCTGCTCCACCATCCTCGACTTAATTATGTTGGCCGAGCTACCTGGATCCACGAGCACACATTTAATTTTATACTTATTCAAAAGAAAAGAAATTACTAGTGCATCATATTGAGGCTGATACAATGTCTCAATGATCTCCTTGCTAAATGCGAGAGCGTCCTCTGGTATGTAACTTCGAGTTCATTTTTCCTTGGGGATGGATATTTTCGTTCGCTCGAATATGGTTCCTTGTTGGGCATCGACCCCTCCAACGATCATGTGGATGGCGTGTTGTGGTTCTTCTGGTTCATTTTCCATGTTCGCCTCTCTTTCTTGAAATTGGTTTTTGGCTCGGTCGCTGAGGAACTCCCGAAGGTGCCCTTCGCTGATAAATCGGGCTACCTCTTCTTGGATCTGTCTACAATCTTCGGTACTATGATCGTGGGTGCCGTTATATTTACATGCCAAGTTAGGGTTACTTTGTTAAGGGTCTTATAGTATGGGTTTCGGCCACCTGGTGTCTTTGATTTTACCGACGGCTGATACGATATCCGATACATCGATGTTGAAGTTATACTCAGATAGCCGGGGCACCTCCACTAGCCCGATGTGTCTATCAAAATCGGCTTTACTCATGAGTCCATGGGAACTAAGGCCTTGGTCTGTTCTTCGATCACATCGAGGTATATTACGCCTTTGCGTGTTTTTTCAATCTTCTACATACGGTTGATATCTTTCCTTGTTCGATCTTGACTCCCTTTCTGTAAACCTTTGTTCCTTCTCTAAGATCCTTGTGGGATATACTAAGCCTGGGGGGATCCTAATTGGCCATCTTCGACCCTGATCTTTGATTGGTACTTGTTGTGCACATACCGTCAGGTCGGAGCGGGATATTTGATCAAATTTTGTATTGACTGCTTAGAGGCTACCGATCTTTGCTCGTTCAAGCCTTGACCGAAGTCATGTGTTGCCTAGTCATTAGAGACTGGTGGTAATTCCTGTAGACATGTGATTTTTGACCCTTCCTAAGATTTTACACATTTTAGCATGTAAATATTTAGTTTAGGCCTAATATAGTTATTTCAACTATTTTTGACTCTTTTACTTTATTTTTTCACAAAAATAAAAATTATAAAAAAATATTTTATTTTATCACTACTACATAAAAGGCCTTTGGCGGCAATTATTTAGCGGCAATAAGCCAATAATCACTAATAAATTCTTTAAGCTTAAATATTAGCGGCATATGACCATTAGCCAATAAAAGATATCCTTTTATCGATAATAAAAAATAATAACCAATAAATTTTACTAATTGAAATTAATCTTTTATTATTTTAACTTTCCCTCCATAGAAAAAAAGAGAAATATTTTTTCTTCCAATTTTTTTGGATACCTTTTATCGTTTCCCTCCCAATTAGAAAAATAATAGAACTAATTTCCTTTGTCTCCCCAGTTATATCGCTGCATCGTTTCTCTCCCAATAAGAAAACAATTGAACTGATTTTGTTCTCTGCCCAGTTGAATCGCTGCCAAAACAAGAAACTATCTAGCTGTTGCGTCAAAAAAAACCTAACATGCTGCTGCGTAAAAAAAACCTAACACGTTGCTGCATCAACTCCACTGTGTCAACGGTAATGCGATTTATAGTGCGTCAACAACAGTGACCATCTTCTTCCTAGGTAAATTATCTTCTCTTCGATTTACAATCGATAAGTTCAAATCGATTTACAGTGCGTCAAGGGCAGTGTTAACTTCTTTTCTTCCTATCAATTTACAGTAGAGTTACAGTAAATCAGTTCCTTGCAATCAATTTATAGTAGATTTTTGATTGATGTTGGTTGATTGATTTACAGTAAATCAGTTCCTAACTCGTTCTTGCGTCAACTAGAAAGAATCAACTAGCTAGACTGGACAAAGGCTGAATTAATTATTGTTATTGAGGAGGCGATATGATGAGAGGTTCAGATGAACCAGAGAAACTAGGACATTGCACTTCTACTTTAGGATTCGATACCGATCCTCTTCCTAGATGATTATGTTTCTCGAACTCTTCATTTTCATTAGCATTATAGCTACATCCTTCATTGTTGGTCTTTCATCTTGGAACAAATTAACACAAAGTAGTGCCACCCCAAGAACTTGAAGCATATCCTGTGTTTGTGTACCAGACCTTAAAAGTAAATTGTTGTGAATGCTTGTGTTTTAATCTTAGCTCATGATTTACCCAAGTAACAATGTGGGCACCTTCTGGTATCCAGGAATCGGTTGGTTCCATCCCTTTTAGGACCTCAAGAAGCACAATGTCGTAGTTATAGACATCATTCTTCTCGGTTACTCTGAGACGAGATCCATATTCTGCTATATAGTACCAAAACATTTAGAATGCTATCCAAGTTTAGTACTCATACCCTATTTATTCCCACAATACGTCTGTGCACAACACATTTCTCGGGGTACAAGACTAATATAGTGAGCTTAAAGTATTTTTTAAAGTTAATATTCAAGAGTACTAGCATAATGTTATGTAAAATGTTTAGTACTTAGCAAAGTTATATCTAAATATATGTTATAACGAGATGTCTTATTTGACCCGGCTGAATGATATTTTTTCGTGAATATTTTAAGAAAATGTACTTACCAGGAGCTATATATCCATAGAAACCAGCTATTATGGTTGAAGCTCTTAAATATCTGATGATATATGTAAGAGCTTTACAAGTCCATAATATGCAAGAGCAACCTTGTAGCAGTCCTGCTAAACTCCTTGAGCTGCTCCTAATATGATATTATACCTAGCATCTCAATCCAGAAATACTCTCTTCTCATGTAGCAGTCCTGCTAAACTCCCATTACTAACGTAATCAAATGAGAGCAATCTTGTTTTGCCATTAATTAGCACAAAAAAATGGAAATGAGAAAATTTAAAAGTTAGAGGCACCTACTACCCAGAAGGACTCAAAAAATTTTGGCGGATTATAAAATATTGCAAGACCTAGCCTCTCTGGATAACGATCTTGTAGTACACGTGTTGTTTCGCGAATCATCCTTACTGATACGCTTGACATGTTCCGCCCTTCAAAGAAAATAAACCAAACCATTCGCTCCTAACCCAATTTTAAATCCAGTATGGCATTCTCCATGCAATAGACTAAATATCTCATTTTCTTCTCTACTGAGTGTAGGTTCTGAAAGAGCCAGGAGAATATCAAAAGATATCAGAAAAATAGAAGTTACAATATCGGAGTCGACAGTGTTGATACCCAATTTTTTCTGTATTTTCTTATATGCAAAATACTTTCAAAATAGCATATATAAGTATGTCCAAGTATTTTAATATTTTTCTTAATTTTTAAAAGAACTTTTAATTATTTTATTGCTCAATTTTAGCAGTACAAAAACCAATAATTATTCCTCAAATTATCATTTTTGTGATTAGTTATTTTTATTCTCATATTTATGAAAATACATAGCTAAGGTGACTTTTACACATTTTTAAGAATTTAGTTAGTATTTTTAAAGGTAAATTGCATATAATTGCAATTTCAGCCTATTGTAGGATTTAATTGTGTTTATAAATATAAAATTCATTCCAATATTTTTAATTTAATATTTATGTAGTATTTGTTAATTTAGTACCTTTAATTTGTTTCTAGAAATCATTTTACTATTTTTATAAAATAAAAGAGGGAAAAAGTGGCTATTTAAATACTAGCCCTATTTCGTTTCAATTATAGCCCAAATTAAACCCCCAATAAAACCCCAATTTCAATTTCAAATGGACCAGCCCAATCCCAAAATTACTCGCTCCTAACAGGTTTCCCGGCTTCCCCTTTTAATCCAGGCCGTTGATCATTTTGATCAACGGCCACAATTCCCCCTTCCTTTTTTAATTTACCAAACCCCCTCAACCCTAGATCATTTCACCTGAGTCGCCGCCTTTTAATTCCTTCACCCTCTCAAACTCTCTCGAACCTTCTCTAACCCTAATCATCTCCTACCATCTCCCACCGTGAAACACACCGGAATCCATGGCTTCTCAGGCTGTGGAAGTCCTGTACTCACCTCCTATTGGTCCTATGTGCTTGATACCTGAAGATTCGAGGTTTGACCTCGAAGGTTCTCATCCGGAGCTTTGCCGGCTCGAGGTTTCATGGCCATCTGCGGCCTTGCTCTGGTATATCTTGGTCTTCTAAGCTTGATTCTAACTTATCCGACTCAGATCGTTGATCTTTTCAAAGCCTTCCTCATTCTAGGGTCTTCTGGAACCCTAACCCTTCGAGGTTTTCGCTTTTCTAGATCTATTATGTATCTATGCTCTACTTGAGTTTTCAAACGATTTTCCTAATTTTTCTGTCAAAAAATTACTTTTAAAATCTTTCTTTTCCGATCTATGGTTTCTTGAAAATGTTTAAGTATTTTTTAAGATTTTCTTTATTTGCCTCTACTGTATCATGCTCTTGTATGTTTCTCTTACTGTCTTCTCGTAGGCATTCTGCTGTGTTCTTGTGCTTTTTCTTTTACCATGTCCTTGTATGTTCTTTTACTTAGTTTTTTACTCCGTTCTTGAATGTCTTTACTGTGTTATATATGCTCCACGCTTGTGTTTCTTCTACCATGTTTTCCGTATTATGTTCGCTTATTCTTTCTACTATGTTCTGGAATTTCTTCTACTATGTCCTACTATACTATACCTTTATACTGTGGTCTTAAGTGTTCTCTGCTATTTTCTTCTAATGAACCTTGGTTAAGTTTCTTCTAAAAAGCATGTTTCTCCTACCTGTATTTTCCATTATGTTCTTTGAATCTTTCTACTGTGTTTGCATCATGAGTTCTGAAAGAAGCATGTTAGAAGCTTCAGTTCTCTTCTGAAACCTCTACCCATGTCACGATTCAATTTTCTTGCCCGCTCCTCTTTGTTTTCTGGTTTGCTCGAACTAGGGTTTTATTCTAGAGCCCTTAACTCTTTTGAACTGATTTTTGAGACTCTGAACGAAGTTTGGACATTTATTTTCATACAACGTTGAACCTTTTGCTAAACTCATCTACAATGGATTCTTTTTACTAATTTTACAAGGGCATGTCAAGTTTCTTTCATGTTTAACGTGTCTGTATGATTTTATATGCGATGAATCTTTCTTCAAAAAAGGTTTTCAAACTTTTGATTGATTCCAAATTCCTTTTAAATAGGTCTAATTGATTTGGTTGCTGATTTTCCTTAAGTAAAAATCTTTCCCATCTTTCTGACTTGGTTCATTCATACAAAATCTTTGGCTTCAGATTTCTTTGCTGTTAATTGATTTTCTTTCCATAAATTATACAACCGTGTATTTCAAACACCTTTTCCTTAAATAACTCTTATGTATTTTCCCTCAATTGCATGCTTTACAGAAAGTGTTTATTTAATTCCTTTCTTTAAATGGTTTTACCCGTTTGAATCTGAATCCCTTAATTAAAGGGAGACTTGTGTAATTGATGGACAATCAGTTTTCAAACTATTTTCTTACCTTATTTCTGCCTGCTTTCTGTACTATAAATACACTACTCTTCTTTCACAAACACACAATTTAACGATTAACACACTTCAGACCTTACAATTTCACAATCTCTTATGAACTCACACGTATAGTATTCTGTCTTCTTATTTGCACTTTGGCTATTACAAGACTACTGCTTTTCTACTTGTTTCTTTGAAACTGGTATATTCTAATTTAAGTTTCAGCATCACTCCAATGTGTTTACTTACAGTTTTTGTATCATGTCTACTTTATTGTTTTCTGTAGAGTTTGATATTAAGCTTAGTAAGCCTATGTTCTACTACCTATTTCTTTTATGAATCTTTGCTCCCTATCCCATTACCCCTATGTGTATGTGAGTGGTTACTCAGGGCATGGCAATATGAGTTGTTGCCCATGAACTGAGTTTTGAACCTTAACCTCTAAACAGGCTGGAAGGTGTGCCAGCATCCCCATTGCTGGGTATGCCCATCAGCCTGTTCTCCTTGTGTTCTTGTAAATTCCCCACTCCCATATACCCTTATGTGTTCTGATTTTAATTTATTCCCATTTCCCTTTCCCCTTTCAGAATTTCATTTCTGCACTTACACACTCTCCTAGTCTTTAAGTTCTGCTCCCCTCCTGTGAGCCTTGCCTTAGGACCTTCCCTCTGAACTTGGACACTTCAGGGCTGGCCCTTCCACACTGCACTATGTCTTAATCTTGTAATGCTGTTAGTGTGAGCACTGCCCGGAGTCCACATGAGGTTCTTAGGGAAATCTGACTCATCCAAATGAGAGAAAGGCTTTGGATCATGATCTCTTGGAGTTGGTTCCTCTCATGTTTCAGACAAGGAGCCTGAATTAGGCTCCCCTTGGTTGTATTTTTAATTTCTGATGTATTTTTCCTTTCTTACATTTATTCTGGGCTATAATGACTTGTAATAAACTATTGGGGATGGATAGTGAAAAGGGATGTAATAACTGTATGCAAAGGGTAAATATCCTGCCTATAGGTTTATGAATTCTGCACATGCATATAGATATCCTACCTATAGGTCTTCTGAATTTCTGCATTCTCATTTAGATAACTTGCCTATAGGAATTTCTACACTCATATAGATACCATGTCTATATGATGCACATACATGTAGATAATACGCTTATAGGTTCTTCTTGGTTCTTGCATACTCATCTCTCATTAGGCAAACGTGTATATAGGCCTTCATAACCAATGTAATGAGATATCATGCTCATAATAAATAAATAAAATGCAACACCTAGATAGCATGTTGTAGGATTGCTGCACTTCTTTATGTCTATAACAATGTTTAAAGTCATCAAACACGTAGAAAGCATGCCTATAGGGGTTCTAATAAAATCTGAATCACCTCACTCTTTTATAAGTTTAAACTGTCAGTAGTAATGCACTATCAATTGCAAAACTTGTACTCCTTCTGTTAAAACTGGCAACCTTTTCCTAAATCAATCTACAATCAGCTTACCTCTTTTTTTTCTGAAATCAGTAGATATCATGCCTATAGATTTTCGTCTAACACTTAGGTAAGCCTTAGGGTAAAAGTTATAAACTGCAACAGTCTTTATTAAATGCAACCAGCGGGAGGTCTAATTCGGACTTCTTATCTGAAAATATGTGATAAATCAGCCTGCTTTAACTTTTAAGTTTAATCAGACCCAAATTAGTACATGCAAGACATGCTAAACTATATGCTTTTCTTTGATTTAAGGAGGTCTATCCGAGCCTTGTTATTCACTTATGTGCTTTCCCCAAACTTGCTACATATGTGTTTTGACTGTCGCCTTAGAATTTTGTCCTTTTAAAACCATAAAACCTCATACCCCTTCCCTTTTAGTATTAGTTGTCCCAAATGCCTCTGGGACTGATAGAATTGGGGTGGGTAATAGCATGCAATAAGTAAAATGAGACCATTCCGCGTTTAATCCCTTAATAGGGTGGGAAAGGGTAGATATGGATATGATGATCACGTGACAACACCACGCGTATAAATGGTTACCGGGTGTTGTGTGGGGGTGATCCATATTATTTATAAACCTAGGACCCCTCTCTCTTTTACTTGTTTATTTCATTGTTTACTTTCAAATTTCAAACTATTTTTTCTCAAAATTTAGCTTTCCTTCCGTTTCTTTTAACGTCATCGATTTGCAACCATTTTGTTAAATCCCCTCTTATTGGAAAGCCCTACTCGCTTACATGTTATCTGTACTTAAAGTCACAACCATAGCATGACCGTGAACCACACTAGTGGATTCTGAGGGGTGCCTAACACCTTCCTCTCAGAATAATTTCAAGCTCTTACTCTATCTCTAGTTACCCAAACAAAAACCCCTCTTAGTGTCCTAGTGCACTTAAATCATTAGGTGGCGACTCTTCAATTCTCTTAAACCCAATTCCCAAAAGGGAACGAGTTGTCCTTCCGAATGTCATAAACCCGATTTCGCAAAAAAAAAGGGGGCACGACAGCATGGCAACTCTGCTGGGGATGTTACTTTTAGGCTTTTACCATTTCAAGCTATTACTGTGACTTTACATTCCCTATATGCCTTTACTTGTTTTAAGCATTTAATTCCCTCTTCTACTATGAAACTAACTTGTCTTTGTGTTTTTTTTTCTTCATTTGTTTTACTGCTTTCCTTTATTGCAATCCTATATCATTGTTTTAAATAATTGTAATTATTATTATGAACTTGCAAATACGTGGCAATTTCTTTTAATTATTTCAACTGCATGTTTTCAACTTCGTATTCTACTCGTGCTAAACAAAATACCATAGCAACGCTTATAATGAGTGGTTTATCCCATCCGATATTATCACCCCCTAAATTCGACAAAGGCATAGTTGCGGTAAAACCAATCGATCAACGGTGTAGTCGGCGATTTCACGCCTTTCCCTCTTGAGTTGTCCGCTCAAGGGTACCAGTCTAATACCCCATAGGAACCTTGCTCTGTTTAATTGTGCATGCATCATGGTCAAACCTAGCCGAGTCAGTTACGCCGTCATCATAATGACTCTTTAAGATAGCCTTGTACAAAGTCCACTGGGTTTCCCCAAAACCCAAATAGACACTACCATGCTTTGTGCTTCTTATACTTTTGTCTGGAGAACTAAATGCTTCTTATATTTAATAGTCGAGTCTGGTGGGGGTAAGGGCCTAACACTTTTGTCTTGTAGAAATATGAGGCATGAAGTCCCCAGATTCGGCATGGTCACCAACATCCACCCGAAATTGCTAAACTGGTGGGCAGATCTTCATTCCAGTGATCATACTCTTGTCCAAAAATACCTAGGAAATCTACCTTCTCTTTTGGAAATCCAGCCCAACAACAAAATCATAGAAGCTGCTACCTTATTCTGGGATGCTAATAGGTCTGTGTTCCACTTCGGGGACATTGAAATGACACCCCTGCTCGAGAAAATAGGTGGATTGGCTGGAATACCATGGGAAACTCCAGGTTTATTAATGATGGAAAATCGCAAGGTAGAGGTTTTCTCAAAATGATAGGGCTTAAAAAGAATCTAGACCTGACATGTTTGAAAGAGTCATAAATTCCCTTTGACTACTTGTACGATAAGTACAGTCACAACAAATCTTACCGTAATTATCGTGATGAGCTCGCCCTTACATCATTGGGGCATATTCCCCGAAGGGTATTCGTCTTCATGTTCTGTTTCTTGGGGATGATAGTATTTCCAATGAAGAAAGCAAGGATCCATACCAGGCTAACTATGGTTACCAAAACTCTGATGGAGGGAATTGATGGACAACTACTCAGTCTTGTACCAATGATCATCGCGGAAATATACCGGACCCTATAAATGTGTCAACGGGGAGCCAAACATTTCGAAGGTTGTAATCTGCTACTTCAACTGTGGCTCGTGGAACATCTCCAAAAGGGTGAGTATCGATAGGGAATCCATCGAAGGGACTAGGACAATCATATCGCTTTTCATTATCCAAAGAGAATGAATTACATTCCCAACATGTTCGACCAACCGGAGAAAGCTAGGGAATGGGTCAAACTCTTCGAAAACCTGACTGAGGACCAAGTACAATGGATGTTTGAGTGGTTCCCAACCGAGGAGTTCATTGTCTGATCCGGGAACGCACCTTTCCTGATACTGATCGGTCTGAGGGGGACCTACCCTTATGTCCCTCTCTGAGTTATGAGATAGGCTGGTAGGAAGTAGGTTATACCAAGGGTCGGCAAGATGAGTCACTTCCAGGATGACTTCCAGAATGACGATAGCCCTTACAGGTGCCAGGCTTAGCATATGTGGCACTGCAAGATTGTCCTGGGAAGGGACACCATTGAACCAGACATATACCATTCAACTTGTTCTCCCTATTATTCAGGCTGGTTAGAGGACAATCACAATGGTCTAGGTCAATCCGGGTTTGTTCGAGGTAACAGGATCATTGATAAAAAAGTTGAAGCATAGGTCAAATACAACCATCTGCGAAAGACAATCCAAGAATGCGAAAGCGAGAACCGTGAGATACAGGAAGCTAATAAAAAACTAATTGAAGAGTGGAAGGATATGGATATCAGCGCCAATAAGCGATTGGTCTTTTTGGAGCGAGGTATAGTAGAGTTGGAAAAGAAGTTTCTGAAGAGGGTCAAATATTGCCAGACTACTGAAGGAAATGAAGGCAGACATCTAGACAGAGCCTACTTGCTATTGGGACTGCGCGAGTTGGGGAAGCTGTTCGATGGAGCGAATGATGCCAAGTTTGGGGAAGGTCCCTCTGGGACCAAATAGATAGGAATTTCCATTTCCGCTTTATAAAATGTAATAAGGACAATGGCCACTAGTGACATTTTATTTCCTGTTATTTAGTGTCATTTTGGGATTCGTCTACTTTTTATCAATAAAGTAAGGCATTTAGCATTATAAGTTCTCCAAATCAACTTGTTGCTAGGCCTACCTCAGGCACAACGAGGCCCTCAAATTAGGACACGCTTTATATTTCAAGCATTACTTGTTTAAATATTGCAACATTTTTTCTAATGATCCTCACTAACTTGTTACCTTTTGTTTTACTTTTGTTTTATTCCCCTCCCCAAAGGTTAGTTCGTGCACTCTGGCATCGTCATCATATTCCAAAAGATCCAAGGGCCCTCCACTCACTCCTCCTCCTAGTCCTATCGGAAACAGGAACAAAGGAAAGATGGAAGATTTGAGCATCACTAGAAAGGAAAACTCAGTTGAACAGGTAGAGATCACTAAGGGAACTCACTACTTAGGTTTCTAAATAAAGTGCATCCCAACTCGAGCAGAAACTATTGAAATTTCAGGAGGAACTTGATCAAGTTCGGAACTTGGCAAGCTTGTCATTTTCCCTCACCACCCCAGATGTTAATTTTCCAAGCACTCAGAACCCCTCACCTCCACAAAATATCCCGAAACCATAACACCATCCCGCTCCTCTCCACACTGCAATACTTGCCACACCTTCAACAATACTCCACTACTCATCCCAGAACCTTTAAACTCCTCGAACAACCATTTCCACACTTATCATAACACCCCCATCTATGTGGAAATTATGCCACACTCTACTCAACCCATTTCAAGCATACCCAAGTCCGATAACAAGGACTTGCTCATTAGAAACTTGGTCGAAGAGCTTAAAAGTTGGCTAGCTGAATCCAAGGCGTTGAAGGTAGTAAGGGAATCGAGGGGCTAAACTATGAAGATCAGTGCATACAGCACGATGTCGAACTGCCCGAGGGGTACAAACCTCCAAAGATCGAGATGTTTGATGGAATAGGGGATCTTAGGGTCCACTTGAGAACATATTGTGACAAGCTGGTTAGAGTAGGAAGAGATGAGAAAATCCGTATGAAGCTTTTCATGAGGAGCTTGAAGGGAGACGCCTTGTCTTGGTACATTAGCCAGGATCCGAAGAAGTGGTCAAGCTGGGTAAGAATGGCATCTAATTTTATGGACAGATCCAGGTTCAACACAGAGAATGCACCAGATGTGTTCTATATCCAAAATTTGAAGAAGAAACCCACAGAAACCTTCCGTGACTATGCTACTCGATGGAGATCAGAAACTGCTAAGGTTAGGCATGCTTTGTAGGAAGAGCAAACGAACAAAATTCTTCCTTCGGGCCCAAGACCCATAGTATTATTAAAGGTTGATACTGATCGAGAATCATAAGTTTTCTGACATCATCAAGCTGGGAGAAAGAATCAAAGAAGGCATCAAGAATGGTATGGTTACGAACTTTGAAGCTTTGCAAGCTACCAATAACTTTGAAGACTTTACAGTCTGGTGGTGCGTCCAAGAAAAGTGACATAAGTGTTGTAATGGTTGCACAGAGAAACAAATCCCCTATCAAGTACCAAACATACCCAATACCCCCACTCACATATCAGCCTAATCCGAACTACCAAGAACCTTCACCCTCCTACTATACTCCATCACCCATTTATCAATCATCTCCACCTCCCGCATATCAGCCAACTTCACCCAAATACTCCTAACCATTGCATGTTTACCAAGCCTATAACACCCAACCTTCCCGCTATCAATCACCGCCACCACGTCAAAACTTCCCTAGACCTCGATCAAATTTCGACCGCAGACCTCCCAAAAAAGTATACCGCCATTGCTGAACCAATTGACCAGCTATATGAAAGACTCAAAGTAGTTGGTTATGTCACCGCTATCCCTGATATAACCCACGAAAACCCTTCTCAAAGGGTCAATCCAAATAAATCCTCTACATACCATTCCGGCATGAAGGGACATACCATTGATGAATGCCGCTCTATGAAGGATAAGATTCAAACTTTGATTGATAACAAGATCATCGTAGCAAAGGAGCGTGCTCCAAATGTCCGCAATAACCCTTTGCCAGACCACAAGGGCGGAGGTGTTCACATGATCGAGATATAGGATGACCGGGAACCCAAGGGATCAATCGGTTTAATCACAGAAGGCAACGATCCAAAGAAGCCAGTAGTCACCCTTAATCTTATTGTGGTCCAGATACAGTCTTATAGGGATGCCAAGGTAAATATGTCCATGCCACTCAAGTTTGAAGCACCATCCTCTACAAAGACGCCATCACCGATTGAGGTTGAGTTTATGTCACCAGCAAACACACTACACCCTTTGAAGTTGCAATTTTACCGCCTAAGGGGCCTGCTCCAATCGGAGTAAAGATAGACACGCCAATTCCAGTGGCAATGACAGTAGTAACACCATTCAACACAAAGGCCATACCATGGTACTACACAGCCAAGGCAAGAAGGATAGGCAAGGTGAAGTTCGGGGAAGCCGTTGCGGCATAAGGTATGATAAGAATCGGTAGGGTTCATCCCCAGAGCATTTGGCTGAGTCAAGAAAACACGCCTCTAGTAGGCCAGCCATCATTGAAACTGGGCCCGACAACCTCTAGATAATTATACAAGCCAAAGAATACTCAGTCATTGATCAACTGAACAAAACACTGGCACATATTTCTATCCTTGCTTTGCTATAAAGTTCTGATGCACACAAGAATGCCTTGTTAAGAGTGTTGAGTGAGGCATATGTACCAAGTAACATCATCAGTAGAGAGATGGTGAACATGGTAGGCCAGGTACTGGAAAGTCACAAGATCACTTTTCATGAAGATGAGTTGCTGCCAGAGGGGTTGAGTCACAACAAGGCATTGCACATCACCGTGCAATGGAAAGATTATTTTATCACCAGAATCCTAATTGACGGAGGATCCAGCCTCAACATCTATTTGTTGGTGACACTCAAGACATTAGGAAAGGGGTAGCATGAGATCAAGGATGGGGCTATCAACGTCAAAGCTTTCGACTGATCCCAAAGGTTTACTATTGGGGAAATTAGCTTGTGCTTGCAAATGGGCCTACTTGGTTTAATGTTGATTTTCAAGTATGTTGGCCCAAGTAAAGGTTAGTTTTCAAGACTGACAAAGGAACACATGATGAACCAGGCCCATCCCTCAGGTGTACAAAAATGGGCAAATTTGAGCATGTGGGTTGCACGTGATGGAGATAAGCTTAACATGGTGTATTTAATATATCCTGATCAAAAAGGTTGCATAATTGATAAGGAGAAGGGCTTCTTAGTCAAAGAGAACAGAATTCAAGATTGGGAAGGAGTTAGAAGTTGAAATCAAATAGAACTCTTCCACAATGGAAGAGTTGCATCAGAACTCTAGTTATTTCTTCTTCTACTAACTTTATAAATTACAGGGTGTTCTCACATTAAAGTGCTGCACAAAAATACAGAAGTTAAAACGTGAATTGGGAGCAAAATAGCAAGGCTTTTTGCAAGTAATGCGTGTGTGATTCAAGTGTGCAAACCCGAAGCTACATGAACAAGATTGAACAACCAGCTCCATAAAGAGTTTTATGTGTCTTTATTTATTTATAGTTCAATTGTAGTAGGTGTTTTAAAGTTGTACCTTTCCAGCTTTCATAGAAGCAATTGTAATAAGTACTTTGAGTATTCAAGTTAGAGTTAACTTGAAGTTTTCATAGCAGTTAGAGGCTGGTTGCCACAACGAGATTCGAGTTAATCCTACGGTTTACAAAGAGTTTTGTAAATGCAGTTTTGGATCAGTGATTTTAGTGGAAGTTTGGGAAAATCATACTAAGTAGTAGGTCGTGGGTTTTTCACCTTTTGAGCTAGGTATTTTCCACGTAAAAATCTCTACGTTCTTTATTTTTTGTAATTATTAATCCGCAAATAGTAGCAGTTAATATATCTAGTAGAACCAGGTCTTTCCAGAAATAGTTTAAGCGAAAATTGGGTACCACACAAATCACCCCCCTCTTGTGTAGTATTGACATTTAGAACATCAATTGGTATCAGAGCAAGTTATCCTTGAAGAGGCTAACACCTTAGGAAAAGATCAAGATGAGTGCACCACCTGGAAACTGGGAAGAGCAATCTACTGATAGGTCTCCACTCTTTAATGGCCACTACTGCTCTTGGTGGAAAAACAGGATGAGAGATCACATCATAGGAGAAGACTATGAAATTTGGGACATAGTCACTGATAGTCCCCTAGAAACTACAACGAAGAATGTTGAAGGAGTGGACATGCCAAAGACAAGAGCTGACTGCACTGTTGAAGAATTGAGGAAATGGGAGAAGAATGCCAAGGCCAAGAAATGGCTTGTGTGTGGAATTGGTCCAGACGGGTACAGTAAAATTAAAAGATGTACCACTGCTAAGGAAATCTGGGACACTTTGCAAGTGGCTCATGAAGGAACACCTCAAGTGAAGAGGTCCATAGGAACACTGCTTTATTCTCAATATGAGAATTTCACTATGAATGAAGGGGAAATCATCCAAGAGATGTATACAAGGTTCACCACACTAACAAATGAACTTAAGTCTTTTGGAAGGGTTATTCTTGAAGAAGACAAAGTTGAGAAATTTTTGACAAGGGTACTGCCAATCTCTTGGGAAAGCAAAATCACAGCTATTCAGGAATCTAAGAATATTGCTACCCTCAAGCTGGATGAACTAATTGGAAATCTTACTACCTATGAACTGAGAAGGCAAACCATGAAGATAGATGCACCCAAGAAGGAAAGGAGCATGGTATTCAGAATCACTGAAGGTGCTGATCTAGAGGAGATGAAATGACCATGATCAAAAAGGTGTTCAAGAAGTACCTAATGAGAGAAAATAGTCCTTCAAAGTGGAAGCTACATCAAACCAAGGGTTCCTGAAAAACAAACCAATGAGGGGTGTTACAAGTGTGGGAAGACTGATCACCAAATTAAAAACTGCCCTCAATAGGAAATTGAATGGAAGAAGGAAAGAGCTGAACGAAGGAATAGGAAGAAGGAATAGGTTCATCCTAAGAAGAACAAAGGATCAACAAAGGCTGTGGTTGCTGCTTGGGGTGAAGCTCAGATGATGACTCAGAAGGCGAATATGGAGATGAGCAAGCACTTATGGCAATTGGGAAATCCGATGAGGAATCTGACATAAATATAATTCATCTCAAAGACAAGAATAAGTTTTTGTCTAAAGAAAGTCTATCTAAATTACTTCTAGATTTCATTGATGAATTTGAGGTTATAAACAATGAAAAGGAGCATCTTTCTAAGGAGTGTGTGATTCTTAAAGCTTAGTGCAAAAATATGGAACTTAGGGCTAGTGAAAGTGATAGTAAAAATGCTGAGTTGAAAAACCAGGTTCATGAACTTGACACCACAGTCCTAGAGCTCAAATCTGAAATTCTAAAGCTGAAATAAGGAAATGGTAAAAAGAAATCTGATCACACACAACTCACTTTAGAATAAAATGTAGGAAAAATGAAAGATGAGTTGTACAAAAGAGATGATCAGATAAGAGTCATTAAGGGGGATCTAAACAAGGTTAAGTACGAGCTAGATAGAGCCTGTAAATGGAATAGGTCCTCCGATGCACTTTCATGGCTACAGGAGCACCACAGTAGCAATAAGAAAGGACTTGGATACGGGACCCTTGCACCTAAGTGGGATCCTAAAAGCAAGTACCTCACACTCCCTGAGAACATAATTTGCACATACTGTGGTAAAACTTGTCACTATAATGCTGAATGTATTGCAAAAGAAAAAGCTAATCAAAAGAATAAAGCTTAACTTAGTTTTGAAGACTGACAAAGGAACTCATGATGAACCAGGTCCATCCAGTGGTCCATCCCTCAGGTGCACAAAAACGGGCAGATTTGAGCATGTGGGATGCACGTGATGGAGATAAGCTTAACTTGGTGTATTTAATATCTCCTGATCGAAAAGGTTGCGTAATTGATAAGGAGAAGGACTCCTTAGTCAAAGAGAACACCATTCAAGATAGGGAAGGAGTTAGAAGTTAAAATCAACTAGAACTCTTCCACCAAGGAAGAGTTGCATCAGAACTCTAGTTATTTATTCATCTACTAACTCTATAAATTACAGGATGTTCTCACATTAAAGTGTTGCACAAAAATGCAGAAGTTAAAACGTGAATTGGGAGAAAAATAGCAAGGCTTTTTGCAAGCAATTCGTGTGTGATTCAAGTGTGCAAACCTCAAGCTACATGAATAAGATTGAAGAACCAGCTCCATAAAGAGTTTTATATGTCTTTCTTTATTGCTAGTTCAATTGTAGTAGGTGTTTTAAAGATGTACCTTTCCAGCTTTCACAGAAGCAATTGTAATAGGTACTTTGAGTATTCAAGTTAGAGTTAACTTGAAGTTGTCGCAGAATTAGAGGCTGGTTGCCACAATGGGAATAGAGTTAATCCTTAGGTTTACAAAGAGTTTTGTAAATATAGTTTTGGCTCAGTGATTTTAGTGGAGGTTTGGGAAAATCCTACTGAGTAGTAAGTCATGGTTTTTTCACCTCTTGAGCCAGGTGTTTTCTATGTAAAAATCTCTGTGTTCTTTATTTTCTGTAATTATTATTCTGCAAATAGTAGTAGTTAGTACATCTAGAAGAACAAGGTCCTTCCAGAAGTAGTTTAAGCGAACATTGGTTACCACAAAAATCACCCCCTTGTTGTGTGGTATTGACGTTTAGAACATCAAAGTGATAGACGTGCCGACATCTTACAATCTGTTGTTGGGACGACCATAGATTCATGCCACTAGGGCCGTAGCATCAACACTACACCAGGAAGTGAAGTTTGAGTGGAATCACCAAGAGGTGATCATTCACGGCGACGGTATCAATCCCATCTACAGTCGCCAGACCATTCCAGCAATTGGAGGAAGAAGAATAATAGGCGGGGAAACTTACCACCACATCGAGCGAGTGAACGCCGTTGATAAAGAAAAATGGTCGGATAATAAAATTGAAAGGATATTGAACTGGAGCAGGTATGAACCTAGCAAGGGACTTGACAAAAATCTCCAAGGGATCGCTAAGCCCATCAAACTAAAGAAGCATGGCACCACCTTCAGATTGGGATATGAGTATACCTGGAAAGAATTCAACGACTGGTCGCCACTATGGCGCGGTCCTTACTCTCAATTGGAGAAGCCAATACCCCGTTTGGAATAGACTTTTCAACCGGCCGAAGTTATCTATGGGTCGAAGAAGAGGAAGCATTGGCAGTAGTGATGAATTTGTTCTTGGAAGACGATGACATGGATTGTTGTGTCATTTTCGATGAGGAAGGGGAGGAAGGCCCTTCCATACAGGCTGTATGCAGAGGAGCATGCCTCAATAACTGGACTATCAGAACCACCAGCACCTGGCGAGCCTCGGGGTAGCAAGGCTAAACAAGCATCATGCACTAATTTTATTTTTCTAGTTTAGTTTGCTTTCGTATTTTTATTTTTTGCAAAAAAAGAGATCCAATATTCAAAAATGTTATAATTTATCAAAGTTTTCTTATAAATCTTAATCTTATTATTTTCTCTTGTTACTTTACTTACACAACATTACTATTACTTATCTTGATTAACTAATGACGGTGATATGTAACGAGACAACACAACAAATAGACGTAGATTCAGATGAAGATGATATACCGGAAGAGATTGTTAACGAAGTCAAGAATTTTGAGAACAGACCTAAGTCCAACCTAGACGAGACTGAGATTGTTAACCTGTGAGATGTAGAAAACATCAAAGAAACACGAACCAGCATTCACTTATCACCGCCAGAAAAGAAAGAATATACAGAATTTCTAAAGGAATATGAGGGTATATTTTTCGGGTCGTATGATGACATGAATGGTCTGAGTACATCCATTGTGGCTCACAAATTGCCAACTGATATAACATGTCCACCGGTAAAGCAGAAGCTTAGAAAGTTCAAGCCAGATATGAGTCTGAAAATCAAGGAAGAAGTCACTAAGCATATCAAAGCTAAAGTTCTCAGGGTAGTTGAGTATCTGACATGGTTAGCTAAAATTGAGCCACTGCCAAAGAAGGATGGTAAGGTTAGAGTCTGTGTCGACTACCGAAATCTCAATCGGACCAGTCCGAAAGATGACTTCCCCTTGCCAAACATACACATCCTGATTGACAATTGCGCCAAGCATGAGTTGCAATCATTTGTAAATTGTTTCGCTGGGTATCATCAAATATGGATGGATGAAGAAGATGCTGAGAAAACAACTTCCATTATGCCATGGGGAATGTACCACTATAAGATGATGTCGTTTGGGTTAAAGAATGCAGGGGCCACCTACATAAGGGCCATGACTACCATTTTTCATGACACGATACATAAGGAAATCGAAGTATATGTGGATGATGTCATCATCAAGTCCAAGAAAGCCATTTATCACATGGAAGATCTGAGGAAATTTTTCAATAGACTAAGAAGGTACAACCTGAAACTGAATCCCGCAAAGTGTGCATTCGGGGTTCCAGCTGGAAAACAGCTTGGGTCTATTGTGAGTCGTCGGGGAATAGAGCGGGATCCATCAAAGATCAAAGCCATTCAAGAATTGCCACCGCCAACGAACAAGAGAGACGTAATGAGTTTCTTGAGAAGTCTTAACTACATCAGCTAGTTCATAGCACAATCCATGGTTATCTGTGAGCCGATTTTCAAGATGATGAAGAAGGATGCCGCCACAAAATGGACCGATGAATGCCAGAAAGTTTTCAACAGATTCAAGGAATACTTATCAACACCACCAGTCTTAGTCCCGCCTGAGCCAGGTAGACCTTTGCTACTCTACATCGTAGTGTTGGATGATGCCTTTGGTTGCATTCTAGGGTAGCACGATGAAACGGGGAGGAAGGAACATACCATTTACTATCTCAGTAAGAAGTTCACCCCGTACGAGGCTCGGTATTCTTTGTTAGAATGCACCTGTTGTGCTCTGACTTAGGTGGCCCAGAAGCTGAGGCAATACTTCTATGCCTACACTACATACCTCATATCAAGGATGGATCCTTTGAAGACATCTTTCAGAAATCCATGCCCACTGGCAAGCTAGCCAAGTGGCAAATCCTTTTGAGTGAATTCGACATTGTCTACGTGACTCAGAAAGTAATCAAGGGACAGGCACTAGCAGATCACTTGGGTGAGAACCCCGTGGACGGAGAATACGAACCCTTGAAAATGTATTTCCTAGATGAAGAGGTATCATTAATAGGAGAAGACATTGCAGAATCCTATAATGGTTGGAGAATGTTTTTTGACGGAGTAGCAAATTTCAAAGGAGTTTCCATAGGGGCAGTCCTAGTATCAGAAACATGTCAGCATTATCCTGTGTCCGCCAAGCTCAGGTTCCCATGCACCAACAATATGGCCTAGTACGAAGCCTGCATCTTAGGGTTCAAGATGGCATTGACATGAACACCCAAGAGTTGTTAGTAATTGAAGGTTGTCCAATGGTTTCTTTCACAGCGGAGGAATCCTATATAGGAGGACTCCTGATTTGGCATTATTAAGGTTGTCGATGCAAAGGAAGCATCCAAACTACAATAAGAAATCCATGCTGGAACCTGCGGTCCACATATGAACGGTTTTGTCCTAGCAAAGAAGATCCTCCACGCTGGTTACTTTTGGATGACAATTGAAATAGACTGCATCCAGCACATCCAGAAATGCAACCCTTGTCAGATACATGCAGACATGATAAAGGTACCTCCAAATAAGCTTAATGCAACAAGCTTATCATGGTCGTTCGCCGCATGGGGAATGGATGTTATTGGACCAATCGAACCTGCCGCCTCCAACGGGCACATATTCATCCTAGTGGTAATTGATTATTTCACCAAATGGATCGAAACAGTATCTTACAAATCAGTGACTGAGAAAGTCGTGGTTGACTTTGTCCGCGACCGCATTGTTTGCCAATTTGGGATTCCAGAATCAATCATCGCTAACAATGGTTCAAACCTCAACAGTGACTTAATGAAATCTATGTGTGATACCTTCAAGATCAGACACAAGAATTCCACAGCCTACCGACCTCAGATGAATGGAGCCATAGAAACCGCCAATAAGAATATTAAGAAGATACTAAAGAAGATGATAGAGAAGCATAAGAAATCGCACGAAAAAGCTATCGTTCGCTCTATTGGGGTATCTTACCATAGTCTGAACATCAACTGGGGAAACTCCCTATATGCTGGTTTATGGTATAGAACTTGTCATTCCCGCCAAAGTAGAAATTACTTCCTTAAGGATCATACAAGAAGCTGAGCTCGAAGATGCAGAATAGATAAAAGGTCGTTACGAGAAGCTGGCTCTTATAGATGGAAAGAGAATGAATGCAGTTTGCCACGGTCAGCTTTATCAGAATAAAATGTCTAGAGCCTTCAATAAGAGAGTCAAACAAAGACGGTTCACACCGGTGTTAAATAAAATTTTCCTCATCAAGATGAAGCCAAAGGGAAATTCTCTCCCAATTAGTAGGGTCGATACATGGTTCATCGGGTGCTAACAGGAGGGGCCCTTATACTTGCAGAAATGGATGGAGAAGTTTGGCCAAAGCCATTCAATTCAGATGCAGTCAAGGGATACTATGTGTAATCTTCATGGTTTTCCTATATTATGTAATTTGAACTACGTCTGACCTGATTCCCGTTTAAGAAGGGATACGTAGGTAGCCTTATGGGTTCAATTACAATTCAGTAAAATTTTCATTTTTCCCCGCAATTGGAAATTGGGGCAGAATTTTGAGGAGGACCCTCAAAATTCCGAAGTAACTTCAGTCTTTCATCGTAAGCTGTTGTCAGAAGCGTCAACCCATTAAACTAGGGCAATGTCCTAAACCACGTCATAGTCGTCGGTTCATCCAAAAATTATTTCTTAAATATATACTTATGTTATATATTTAACAAACTCATACGCTACCCCTATGATACCTACCGTGTCATCAGATCAAAGCCTAATAGGGCAAGCAAAGTCAGCTGGGACACGAACTAACCTTTCCCCTTTTACAAAACTCATGATTTTTCTTTGGATACAGGCACCCAAGTTGCAAATTCATCAAATACATTATACACTCATACTGTTTAGGAATACAACTCTCATAACTGTCACACCTATTCGCAGTTGCTATCCGTATACAATATCCCCAGCAGCCACAATATCACAATCAACTATTAGCTATCAGCTAAGAAATTTTATCACTATTCGCTTTTTATCTCTTGCATAAGGCTACCATTCTGCCTTCCGAGACTAAGCACTGCCTCCATCTACATTTTTTCATTGCATAAGGCTACCATTCTGCCTTCCGAGGTTAAGCTCTACCTCCATCTGCATTTACTGCATTGCATAAGGCTGCCATTCAGCCTTCCGACGTAAAGCTCTACCTCCATTTGCATTTCCTGCGGTTTATAAGGATACCATTCTACCTTTAGAGATTAAGCTCTACCTCCATCTGCATTCCCTGCATTGCATAAGGCTACCATTCTTCCTTCCGAGGTTAAGCTCTACCTCCATCGGCATTCTCTTTGCATTGCATAAGGCTACCATTCTGCCTTCCGAGGTTAAGCTCTACCTTCATCTGCATGGCTAAAATATCGCCACCTTTATTTACATTTCGCATGGCTGAAATATCGCCACCTCTATTTACATTTCACATGGCTGAAATATCACCACCTTTATTTTCACTTGCATGGCTGAAAGATCGCCACCTCTATTTACATCTTGCATCGGTTGAAAAATTGCCACTTTTATTTACGCTTGCATGGCTGAAAGACCACCACTTTTATTTACACTTTCATGGGCTGAAAGATCGCCATCTACGGCATTTCATTGGCTGAAAGATTGCCAAATTTTCCAAAGGCGTCATTGCTCAGAGGCATCATTTGTATAGCCTGAAAATGCAATGCCATGGCTTGAGGACCCCTTTTTTATCTCTTGCATATCATTATTCAAAGGCATCATAGTTCGGAGGCATCATTCGCATAGCCCGAGAGCATCATTTCATGGCCTGCGGATCCTTTATTATATGATTCGTGGCCCAGGACATCATGGTCTGAGGACGTCGTCCTAACCGTCCAAAGACAGCATTCATGGTTCGACGAAAAATTGCATCATGTTTAAATTTTCACACATATACACTGACATTGCTTATTTGCAGGTAAATCGGCGAGCATCAGTCATTTCGACAGGCGCAATCCCGCTCCAATTCCCGCAGTCCTATGAGACTTTAACCATCCATCACAACCTGAATATCGCGTCTGTTCTCGAAAGATCTCCATCGGCATATCCCACCGACGGATCCTGAATGTAGGTATCTTAAGAGCCAGAGCACGGTCAAATTCTTCAAACCATTTCGTTCGGTCAAATTAGCCATCATGTCTTTACCCGACAACTCTTTCATCCTTCCCGGGTAAAAAGGGGCAGCTGTTGATACTCAATTTTTTTTTGTATTTTTTATACGTAAAATACTTTCAAAATAGCATATATATGCATATATAAGTATGTTCAAGTATTTTAATATTTTTCTTAATTTTTAAAAGATATTTTAATCAATTTATTGCTCAATTTTAGCAGTACAAAAACTAATAATTATTCCTCAAATTTTTATTTTTGTGATTATTTATTTTTATTCTCATATTTTATGCCAAAATATAGCTAAAGTGATTTTTACATATTTTTACAAATTTAGTTAGTATTTTTAAACCTAAATTGTATATAATTGCAATTTTAGCCTATTGTAGGATTTAATTGCGTTTATAATATTCCAGTATTTTTAATTTAATATTTAGGTATTATTTGCTAATTTAATACCTTTAATTGTTTTCCAGAAATCATTTTACTATTTTTATAGAATAAAAGAGGGAAAAAGTGGCTATTTAAATACTAACCCTATTTCATTTCAATTATTGCCCAAATCAACCCCCCAATTAAACCCCAATTTCAATTTTAAATGGACTAGCCCAATCCCTAAATTACCCACTCCTAACCCGTTTACTTTACCTGCCCGGCTTCCCTTTTTGATCCAGGTCGTTGATCATTTTGATCAACGGCCATAATTTCTCCTACCTTTTTTAATTTCCCAAACCCCCCCAACCGTAGATCATTTCACCTAAGACGCCGCCTTTGAATTCCTTCACCCTCTCAAACTTGCTCGAACCTTCCTTAACCCTAATCATCTCCTACCATCTCCCACCGTGAAACCCACCGGAATCCATGGTTTCTCAGGCTGTGGAAGTCCTCTACTCACCTCCTATTGCTCCTATGTGCTTGATACCTAAAGATTCAAGGTCTGGCCTCGAAGATTCTCATTCAGACCTTTGCCGGCTCGAGGTTTCACGGCCATCTCCGGCCTTGCTCCGGTGTAACCTGGTCTTCTGAGATTGATTCTAACTAATCCGACTCAGATCGTTGACCTTTTCAAAGCCTTCCTCGTTCTAGGGTCTTCTGGAACCCTAACCCTTCGAGGTTTTCTCTGATTTTTTCTAGATCTGTTATGTATCTATGCTCTAATTGAGTTTTCAAACGATTTCCCCAAATTTTCTTTCAACAAATTACTATTTAAGATCTTTCTTTTCCGATCTAGGGTTTCTTGAAAATGTTTAAGCATTTTTTTAAGATTTTCTTTTTTGCCTCTACTGTCTCATGCTCTTGTATGTTTCTCTTACTGTGTTCTTGTGCTTTTTATTTTACCATGTCCTTGAATGTTCTTTTACTGAGGTTTATACTCCCTTCTTGAATGTTTTTTACCGTGTTCTATATGCTCCACGTTTGTGTTTCTTCTACCATGTTCTCCATATTATGTTCTCATATGCTTTCTACTATGTTCTGGTATTTCTTCTACTATGTCCTGCTATACTATACCTTTCTACTGTGGTCTTAAGTGTTCTCTGCTATTTTCCTCTACTGAACCTTGGTTAAGTTTCTTCTAAAAAACATGTTTCCCCTACCAGTGTTTTTCATTATGTTATTTGAATCTTTCTACTGTGTTTGCATCATGAGTTCTGAAAGAAGCATGTTAGAAGCTTCAATTCTCTTTGAAACCTCTACCCATGTCTCGATTCAATTTGCTTGCCCTCTTCTCTTTGCTTCCTAGTTTGCTCGAACTAGGGTTTTATTCTAGAACCCTTCACTCTTTCGAACTGATTTTTGAGTCTTTAGACGGAGTTTGGACATTTGTTTTCATACAATGCTGAACCTTTTGCTATACTCTTCTACATTGCATTCTTTCTACTGATTTTACAAGGGCATGTCAAGTTTATTTCATGTTTAACGTGTCTGTATGCTTTTATATGCAATGAATCCTTCTTTACAATGGTTTTAAAGCTAGTGATGGATTCAGAATTCCTTTTAAATAGGTCTAATTGTTTTTTTTGCTGATTTTCCTTAAGTAAAAATCTTTCCCATCTTTTTGACTTGGTTCATTCATACAAATCTCTGGCCTCAGATTTCTTAGCTGTTAATTGATTTTCTTTCCTTAAATTATACAACCGTGTATTTCAAAGACCTTGTCCTTAAATAACCTTTATGTATTTGCACTCAATTTTATGCTTTACACAAAGAGTTTATTTAATTCCTTTCCTTAAATGGTTTTACCCGTTTGAATCTGAATCCCTTAATTAAAGGAAGACTTGTGTAATTGATTGATAATCAGTTTTCAAACTATTTTCTTACCTTATTTCTTCCTTCTTTATGCTCTATAAATACACTACTCTTCTTTCGCAACATACGATTTAACGATTAACACACTTCAGACCTCACAATTTCACAATCTCTTCTGAACTCACACCTATAGTATTATGTCTTCCTATTTGCACTTTGACTTTTACAAGACTACTGCTTTTTTACTTGTTTCTTTGAAACTGGTATGTTCTAATTTAAGTTTCAGCATCACTCCAATGTGTTTACTTACAGTTTTTGCATCCATGTCTACTTTATTGTTTTTTGTAGAGTTTGATATTTAGCTTAGTAAGCCTATGTTCTACTACCTGTTTCTTTTACGAATCTTTACTCCCTATCCCATTACCCCTATGTGTATGTGAGTGGTTACTCAGGGCATGGCAATATGAGTTGTTGCCCATGAACTAAGTTTTGAACCCTAACCTTTAAAGAGGCTAGAGGGTGCAACAACATCCCCCATTGCTGGGTATGCCTATCAGCCTGCTCTCCTTGTGTTCTTGTAAATTCCCAACTCCCCTATACCCTTATGTGTTCTGATTTTAAGTTATTCCCTTTTCCCTTTACCCTTTTAGAATTTCATTTCTGCGCTTGCACACTCTCTTAATCTCTAAGTTCTGCCCCCCTCCTGTGAGCCTTGCCTCGGGACCTTGAGTTCCCTCTAAACTTGGACACTTGAGGGTTGGCTCTTCCACACTGCACTATGTCTTAATCCTGTAAAGCTTTAGGGTATGAGCATTGCCCGTAGTCCACATGAGGCTCTTAGGGAACTTTGATACATCCAAATGAGAGAAAGACTTTGGATCATGATCTCATGGAGTTGGTTCCTCTCATGTTTCAGACAAGGAGCCTGTATTAGGCTCCCCTTGATTGTACTTTTAATTTTTGATGTATTTTTCCTTTCTTACATTTATTCTGGGCAGTAATAACTTATAATACTATTGGGGATTGGTTGTAAGAAGGGGGGGGGGGGAGAATAACTGTATGCAAAGGGTAAATATCCTGCCTATAGGTTTATGAATTCTGCACATACGTATAACTATCCTGCCTATAGGACTTCTGAATTTCTGCATTCATATATATATCTTGCCTATAGTTTGCTTATGAATTTCTGCATTCTCATTTAGATAACATGCCTATAGGAATTTCTGCAGTCATATAGATTCCATGTCTATAGGATGCACATGCATCTAGATAATACGCCTGTAGGTTCTTCCTGGTTCTTGCATACTCATCTCTCATTAGGAAAATGTGTTTATAGGCCTTAATAACCAATGTAATCAGATATCACGCTCATAATAAATTAAAAAATTCAACACCTAGATAGCATGTTGTAAGATTGCTGCACTTCTTTATGTCTATAACAGTGTTTAAAGTCAACAAACACGTAGAAAGCATGCTTATAGGGGTTTTAATCAAATCCAAATTACCTTACTCGTTTGTAAGTTTAAACTGTCAGTAGTAATGCACTATCAATTGCAGAACTTGTACTCCTTCTGTTAAAACTGGCAACCTTTTCCTAAATCAATCTACAATCAGCTTACTTCTTTGTTTCTGAAATCGGTAGATATCATGCCTATAGATTTTCGTCTAACACTTAGGCAAGCCTTAGGGAAAAAGTTATAAATGGCAAAAGTCATTATTAAATACTACCAGCGGGGAGGTCTAATTCGGACTTCTTATCTGAAAATATGTGATAAGTCAACCTGCTTTAACTTTTAAGTTTAATCGAACCCTAATCAGTACGTGCAAGACATGCTAAACTATATGCGTTTCTTTGATTTAAGGAGGTCTGTCTGAGCCTTGCTATTTGCTTATATGATTTCCTCAAACTTGCTACATATATGTTTTGACTGTCGCCTTAGAATTTTATCCTTTTAAAACCATAAAACCTCATACCCCTTTCCTTTTAGAATTAGTAGTCCCAAATGCCTCCAGGACTGATAGAATTGGAGAGGGTAATAGCATGCAATAAGTAAAATGAGACCACTATGCGTTTAATACCTTAACGGGGTGGGAAAAGTTAGATATAGATATGATTACCACGCGATAGCACTACGCGTATAAGTGGTTACCAGGTGTTGTGTGAGGTGATCCATATTATTTATAAACCTAGGAACCCCTCTCTTTTACTTGTTTATTTCATTGTTTACTTTCAAATTTCAAACTGTTTTTTTCTCAAAATTCAACTTTCTTTCCGTTTCTTTTAACTTCATCAATTTGCAACCATTATGTTAAATCCCCTCTTATTTGAAAACCTTACTTGCTTACATGTTATCTGTACTTAAAGTCACAACCATAGCTTGTCCGGGAACCATACTAGTGGATTCTGAGGGGTGCCTAACACCTTCCTCTCGGAATAATTTCAAGCCCTTACCCTATCTCTAGTTACCCAAACAAAAACCCCTCTTAGTGTTCTAGTGCACTTAAATCATTAGGTGGCGACTCTTCAATTCTCTTAAATCCAATTCCCAAAAGGGAACGAGTTGTCCTTCTATATGTCATAAACCCGATTTTGCGAGAAAAAGGGGGCGCGAAAAATAGAAGCTCATTATGGGAACTGCTTCTTGTGAGCACGTGATTTTTGCCCTACATGAAAATAACTCCAAAAAGTAGACAAAAAACAATTTTTATTAAGTTTAGGAATTTTTCTTTGTTTATTTGCATTTCATGCATTTTTAACATTTTTAAATCATAGAAAAAGCCTAAAAATTGTTATTTTTTAAAAATATTTATCTTTTAGTCTTTAAAATTATCATTTTTCTTTAGTTTTAAGTTAATTAGTTATTTTAATGTTAAAAATAAATAAAGAATTTTAATTTCTACAAGAATAGATTAATTTAGGATTTTAAATTTGTAGGATTTTTAATTAAAAAAAGAGAATAAGGATTTAATTGTAATGGGGTTTAAATTAAGAAATTGGGCCATTTTTAAAGCTAGAACTAACCCAAACCACAATTCCCCTACCCTTATCTGATAAAAGAAAACCTAGGAGCTATATACACAAGTAATGCCTGATATAGAGGGAAGAAGAAAAAGTTGCGCAGCTTATGCTGATACAAGACCCCACCCCCAACCTTCATCTTCTCCAGGCCAAGACTTCAAAAGGTTTCAGTGATTTTGCTGAACATGAGAAACCTGAACGACCCCTTCTATTAAGACCTAAGAAGCAGCGACACCACCAGAAGTGGCCGAAAACCGACAACCATTCACGCACGCACAGTAAGAGGAGGGTACAAAATGGACAGAAATAAAAAAGGAACGCTCGGACTTGAGAGTTTATTTTAAATTTATTTTCTCTGATTTTCCGAACATATATTCATAAATTGTCTCATGTTCTAAAGGTTAATTGGGTTGAGTCTACGCAAAAATATTTCCAGTTTCCTCCTTACAATTCCGAGTTTCTTGGTTTCAATTTTGAGGCCCGTTCGAGATCACCGACATTAGTTTCTGATCCGGTCCCGGTCCGTTCAGTTGTTCTTCTAAATTTCCTTTGGATTGCTGGCAATTAGGTACGTATTAAAGACTATCGTATAATATTATTGGTTTTGCTTCACATGGCTGGAATCTCTGAGAATTAGTGACAGTTAATAAAAATGGGCTTTGCTTGAAGTTAAGGTGATTTTCAACTTTTTTGTTGTTAATGAAATTATTCTTGAGTTGTTTTACTGTTTATATTGGATTAACTTAGTAAGATTATGCTTGGTTATTGTTCAATTGAGATTTTAGTTTATTAAACAAACTGGTCTAGAATGCTATCCGTGACTCAATGACCATTTGATTGCAAAATTGCAAATTGCTTGTGCTTTTTCCTGTGCTAAGTGATTTACGTTATTGTGACTTTGTGATTTAGCATATCTAATTCAAGACCAACCTTCCAATGGTAATACTTAATACATAGATATTAAATAGTTTGTCTTTTATGTAAAAGAACGCATAATTTGGATTGTTAGATAAGAATTAGTATGCCATCAAAATTAATATTGCCGTAGGCCCTCCCCTATCCCTTTCATAAATAGTATTTAGATAATCCATATTGCTAGTTGTTTTTGACACTTAAAATAATTAACCATCATGGTTACGGTTACGGTTCTCGTGACGTAGTTGTGATTTATAATTTTTAAAATTCGAGGGTGCATTTCATGTAACCCGATTATAACAACTTCGAATAATAAAACCCAGTAGAATAATTAGAGGCGTGCCATGCCGAATAGAAAACTCAAAATGCATGGCCCTCATTTAATTAATCTTGTATTGATCCTTAGAATTCGAGGCCATTTAGCAAATTTCCATGGCCCTCGCGAAACTAAAAACACATAGTTGCTCTAGGCCCGACCTTTTAATAATCTACCTTCCTAAACTCGGGTGAATATTTATGTGACCCAAATCCAAATCTCATCAATGTTAGATAAAACATGTCGAAGATCGTGGGTGCATTTATGTGACGCGGTTCAAGACATGTTTTAAATAACGTTGAAATCTTCTTAAAATATAATTGAATAAAAGCGTTTAAAACTTAAATTGCACATGGGTTCAAAAATGCATTTAAATCAGATAATAGACCAAATTATAGCAGTTGAGCGACCGTGCTAGAACTACGGAACTCAGGAATGCCTAACAGGTTCTCTCGGGTTAACATAATTCCTTACCCAGATTTTTTATTCGCGGACTATAATACAGAGTCAACCTTTTCCTCGATTCGGAATTTGAACCGGTGACTTGGGACACCATAAATCTCCCAAGTGGCGACTCTAAATTCTTAAATAAGTTATCATGTTTCGATTGTCCTTTAGTTGGAAAAACTCCTTTATTACACCTCTTTCGCAGGGGTGTAGTGAAAATAGAGGTGTGACAGTTTTGGCGACTCTGCTGGGGACAAGAACCCTGAACTTCGATTCAGGGTTCGAGAATTTGAGTTTGGAATAATTGTTGTATTTGGCTTTATTTATTATATGATTTTTATTACATGTTTTGGCTTAAATGTGCTAAATGTTGTATATATAAACTTCTACATAACCCTTCTCTTCTCCCTCCTGAGGAGTGCACGCTGGTCGTGACTTCTTTCTGTTAGTGTCATATTCCAAATAGGACGAGGCTCGGAAAAGTTGCAAAGCCGGAGGATCTTTTGGTTACCGGTACGCAGCTCCCCCGGCTCGAGTTGTCCGCTCGGGTAGACCAAGTCTAGAACAAATAAACCTAAGTTTTAAACCTAGAATAACTCAGCTTCATGCCGGATCCCTAGTAGGAACGCTTATCTGCATCATGTGCATTTTGACTTAGGGGACTCAACATAGGGGTTGGGTTCGTCTAGGACAGGTGTATCCAAAATAACAGACCATCTTGACGCATTCTATGTGCTCCATATTGCATTTATTCAAGGGTAAAAGGGTCATTTGACGGACCAATGATAGTGAGGGCAAATGAAAAAATGAAAAAAAAGATGAGAAAAAAAGAAAAAAAAAGAGGGTGAAGTGTGAAAATAAAGCAAGTAGGGCTCAGTTATGTTTTTGTTACGTTTTTATTAAGAAAAAGACAAAAAAAATACATGAAAAATTCAAATTTTTTTTTTACACTTTTTCGTCATTTTCAGAAAATCAAAAAATAAAATCAAATTAAAAAAGGAAAAGAAAATCCAAAAAGATTTTGCATGTTTCACCATTTTTCAAGAAAAACAAAAAAATATATTTTCTCTAAATTAGTTATTTTTTAATTCTCAATCGTATCCAATCTGTCCGAACTACGCATACCTGATTCTCGCCTTTCGGGGCGTGATACGTAGGCAACCCACATAGGGTCCGATCTTCCTAGTAAATCTTAGGCTCTTGGCTTTGCGAGGTCTTAGCTAAATTTTGCACTTCTTAGCCAAAAAATAGTCGCAATCATATCTTGCATGTGTCTAATAGGGAATATTATTGTCTCACATAGTGTTGGTTTAAGTTTTCTCATACATGTGTGGATTTATTTATCGGAATTTGAGCATGACAGATATCCCAGGATCGCTGCATTCAGGAGCTGCTCGAGGAGCCATTTTATATTTTAGAGTCTTTTGTTCATGTTTTACTTTCTAGTCCTGTACAGTAGTATTCAGTCATTTAGTTGATTTTCGAGTTTGTAATAGTCTAGTTAAGTTTGACGCGTCTTTTTTTTGTATTTGGAAATGTGTTACAAGTCAAAATCCAAAAAAAAAAAAAAAAGCAAAACAAGAAAAAATTTTTTGCGTTTTTATATTTTCGTTATAAATTTTCTTTAGAATACTAATTGTAGAAATGGAAAAAAAATTAGTGATTTTTTTCTTTAGGCAATTAATATCTATGACTTAAAATAAAAATTATTTTTATATTTTTTTTTACTATATTAGGACAAAAAATTCAAAAAAAGAAGAAGAAGAGAATATTGGTTTTTCTTAGTACCTCTTTAAAGGTTTTCTCTAAGATATGAATTCCAAAAATCCAAAAAAGAATTTCTTTTGAGGTTATTATTTGGGAAATGAATGAAAAATGAATGAAAAAAATTCTTTATATTTTACAAGAACTTTAGGACATTTTACATAGAAATATTATTCTTTGGGAAATTAATGAAAAATGAGTGGAAATTTTTTTTTTTTATTTTACAAGAACTTTAGGACATTATACATAGAGGAAATAAAATACCTTATCTTCTGTTGATCTTTAAAAAGTTCTCCTTCAGGTAATTAAAAATTGAAATCCAAAATCAGATTTTTTTTTGTTTATCTTTTTCATTTCTCATTTTGAAATCTTTCTTCAAGGATATCAATTGAAAATTCAAATATTTTTTCTTTGGTTTATTGTTTAGATTTCCTTCCTAAAAAAGAAGAATCAAAAAATAATTTTCTCTTGTAGAGTTTTTTCCTTAATAAGTTCTCATAGAGTGTTCGTTTCAAAAGAAAAAAAAAGAGAAGAACAAAAATATTTGCTCGTTAAGCTTGAGTTTAGAATATGTCGTAGATCGTTGAGGCTAGAAAATTCA
>MU740949.1:51566-66988 GCA_026770625.1 Nicotiana glauca | reverse complement strand
ATTTCTCATTTTGAAATCGTTCTTCAAGGATATCAATTGAAAATTTAAAATATTTTTTCTTTGGTTTATTGTTTAGATTTCCTTCCTAAAAAAAGAATCAAAAAATATTTTTCTCTTGTAGAGTTTTTTCCTTAATAAGTTCCCATAGAGTGTTCGTTTCAAAATAAAAATAAAAAGAGAAGAACAAAAATATTTGCTCGTTAAGCTTGAGTTTAGAATAGGTCGTAGATCGTTGAGGCTAGAAAATTCAAAAAAAGGGGGTTTTGCTTCTTCTATATCTCTTTTCGCATCAGGGTAGTCTTCAAGATATAAAAGAAAAAGAAAAAAAGAGAACGTTGGTTTGTTTACTTTATTCCCGATCTTCCAGAACTACGCAAATATCTGATTCATGCGACGTCATGATACGTAGGCAACCTACATAGGGTTCGATCGAATTATTTTTTTATTTATTAAAAGGAAAAGAAAAAAAGAAAAAACAAAGAAAAAAGGGGTGAAATAATGGGACGTGAGAAATAATAGGAAAGAAAAGAGTGATAATTAGAAGGAAAAAAAGAGGAACGAAAATGATCATGCAAGTGCTAGAAAAGCAAAGGAAAGAGAGGATTGAAATAAAAAAATTGGGATGATGGCAACTGAACTCGTACCCTCAAATTCATTTTAGAACCGATAACTGTGATTAGGTGCATTGCATTAAATGTGATATTTTTAGATGTTAAATGCCCTAATGCTAACATGATTACTTCATTTTGGTTTCCTCATTATAGCAGAAGGGTGGTTGGTTTGTGGTTCTTAAGGTAACTCGTTCGTACAAAACAAGGTCAAAGGGCAAGGTAGCCATGTCTAGCAAACACTTGGGCACAAGAGTGTTTGACCTGCCAAGGGAGTTTGTGGAGTCAGAGTCTGAATTTAAAGAGGAGGTCCAAAGGGTGAAACAGCAGATGGCAGAAATGTATCAGTCTTGCATCAGGAGACATCCTCCACCTTCATTCCCCACTAACTACACTGAAATCCCTGCAACTATCCCACCACTATCACAAATCCAGATTTCCACTGCTGTTGATATCTCCCCACAACCGTTTCACACTCTACCCGCCAAAACCACCTCATATACTGCTCCTTTGGCCGCTCATGTTCTTGTAGCTCCTCCACCAGCTATTTCTCCTCGATCCTCTAATGAGACTGTGTTCAAAGTCCCCCATGCCCAATACTATGCTCCAGAACCAACTTTCAAAGTCTCGGATCCATATTCTCACGCTCCTCATTTTGAGGCTCCTGGTGAAACTGAAAAGCCTGGTAAGACAGTGGAGCAAGAAGAGATATCTAAGAAGGTGAAAATCTTAGAGCAATCTTTAAGGAACATGCAAGGGATAGGGAGCCAGATGAGTATGGCTTACAAAGACTTGTGCTTGTTTCCTGACGTCCAACTGCCTACTAGGTTTAAAATGCCAAAGTTTGATTTGTATGACGGGCACGGAGATCCCGTGGCCCATTTGAGAGGTTATTACAGTAAGATGAGAAGCGTTGGTGGGAAAGACAAATTATTGATGGCGTATTTCAGTTAGAGTCTGAGTGGCGCAGCTCTGGAGTATAACACCCGCCAAGATGCTAACAAGTGGTACACATGGGACGATATGGCTCAGGCTTTTGCCAAGAACTTTCAGTATAATATGGAAATTGTCGCGGATCGCAGGTCCCTCGCCAAGATGGAAAAGAGGCCTAATGAAAGCTTTAGGGAGTACGGGCTCAGATGGAGAGAGCAAGCTGCCAGAGTCAATCCTCCGATGGAAGAAAAAGAGATGGTCGACTACTTTCTTCAAGCTCAAGAACCAACTTTCTTTGGGCATTTGATCACGGCTGTAGGTAGGCCTTTTAATGATGTGGTAAAAATGGGAGAAATGGTAGAATATGGGCTAAAGTCTAGCAAGATCATGTGTTATTCTACTTTGAAAGTCACAACACAAGCAATTCGGAATGACACAGGAAACTTGCTGGGTCAGAAGGAACACGATGATGTTGCCATGGTTGTTTCAGAGTCACGACATGGACCAAAGGCTCCGCCTCACCAATATACCCAACCTCAAATTCAACCCCAAACCTATCCCCGAGCTATACATAATCCACCTCAGTATTATCCTCCGAACAATGTCCGGTCATCTGTCCAACCACCAGGTCACTTCCTATAGCGAGCGCCAGCACCGCATAATGCATTCTTGCCTTCACAACATTTTCGAGCACACAACAACCTTAGAAAATAGGGGCAGGGAAGATAACAAAGGCAAAGAAATAGTTTCACGCCAATTGGGGAGTCCTACACAAGCTTGTTTGAAAAGTTAAAGCATTCTGGCCTGATTAAGCCGCTCCTCGGCTATACTCCAGACCCATATGCAAAAAGCTTTTGATCCTACTGTACGATGCATGTACCACTCTAATGTCCAAGGGCATAGCATTGAAGATTGTCGTTCTTTGAAAAGGGAAATAGAAAGAACGATTCAAGAAGGGGTAATTGTGATCAATGACAGTGACATGGAGCATGCGAATCCTATGGGTAACTTGCTGACTGAAGTTAATGATAATGAAGTTAATGGTTTTGACAATATTGATGTGGAATCCATTGGCTAAGATGTCGTGCTTGGTAATTGGAAAGCCGCTCTATTTCTTGGTAAGCGAGAGTGGTATTTTGGTGGTTTATTTTGTTGTCATTTCTGTTGTCCGGGTTATTTTCAGGGTTGTAATCTGGATATTGTCTTGACTCACACCCTTCTATCCTTTTATTTTTCCTAGTTTGTTTAGACGTAGTAAATCATTTAGTGTTGTCTAGGATTGTTCCACGGTTGTAACCCAGTTTAGTTTGCTTGTTTTGTTGTTCAAACCCTTTCACTATCTGTCTAATGCAATTTTCTGTTTTCTGTTATTTCCAGTAATTTTTTTAGTTTTCTTTTCCTTTTATAGTCCTTTCCTGTCGACTCTAGTGACATGACATGCACGCGTAGTTCTCAGCATGGTCTTTAAAAGTTAGATTAGTCATGAAGCAATGAAATAATTTTGAAGATGATAGGAGCACTTGAGGGAAATAAGAATAGATTTGGACATTATGAGATCACTTCAAGCCCGAATTGTGTGAAACTGGGGCAGATAGAACATAAAGAAATACTGTTGAGATGCATCATGCCGCATCTGTTTGAAGCCAAAGGCAAGTTTTCCCCAAATTTACAGGGGCCGTTCTTGGTACCGAGGTTGTTGTCTAATGGTGCTGGATTATTGAAAAATGTGGAAGGCAAATGTATGGATATGGTTATCAATTCTGGTGCAATCAAAAGATGTTACGTATATTTTCTTTGGCTTGTTTAATTGTTTGTTTGTACTTGGCATGTTTTGAAGATTGGAATGACGAAAGCATTTTGTTCTGCTAGCTAAACACTTTATCCTTTGCTACCCCTTTTGAGTCTTATTTAATTTCTTTCATACCCCTCTTTTGGAATCAGTAGCAACATTCAGAAACGCAAGCACAAAAGATAAGTAAAGGAAAAGAGAAAGGAGAAAAGAAAAAAAGAGAGGAAAAAGAGAAGAAAACAACAACAAAAAGGAAAAAAAAAGAAAAAAGGAAAAAAAACAAAGAGAAAAGAAAAAGAAAGAAAAGTGCAAAAAAAAAAAACAAACCAATTCCTATGTCATGAACTACGTTTGACCTGATTCCTTTTAAGGATATATAGGCAGTCTCATGTTTCAGTCCCATCAAAATAAAAATTCAAAAGTCCCCAAGCAAGAAATTGAGGCAGAAGTTGTGATTGTTGTAAGAAATCTGATTCCGAAAGTTGTAATTTTGAACCCATTTGAATTGTTTTGAGCCTTTGATACCCTTTCTTTTTAACCCTATCCAAGAAGCCCACATTACGCTCCAGGTAAAGACCTTTCGATCAGTCTTCGAGAGATGTCAAGGCGAGCAAGTAGAGGTGAATCATATCAGGGGCAACACCTCGGTCCAAGCAGGAAAAATAATGAAAATGAGAGAGTCTTATTGGTGAAAACCCTCACGGGCACCGTAAGGTGATGGGAACTGAGAGAAATAAAAAATGAGAGAGTCTTATTGATGAAAACCTTCACAGGCACCTTGAGGCGACTGTAAGTTGAGGGAAAGACAAAATGAGAGAGGCTTGATAGTGAAAACCCTTCGGGCACTACAAGTCGAATAAGGATTGTGATTCAAATCGGATAATCGGAGCATTGAAGCCCAATTTCACGATTTAAAGGTACAACAAGATCTGAACATCAGATTTTCTTGACAGAATAGGCCGTAGGTGCATGTCATGGTCATTAGAGTTGGTATCCACATTTGATAGGTTTTTACTTTGTAGTTTTCTTGTTAGGAATCATCTCTTTCCATTGTCCCTTACTATGTTCCTTTTGTCTTGTTTACTTCCTCTTCCTGAGTCTGTTTGGTCAGAACAAGTGAGAAATGTTTTTAAAATTTGTCACCAGCTTTCCAATTGCACAAAATGGGATTTGGCTAGCACATTAAAGTGGCATAAGTCAGGAAAGAACAACGTGCGCACTGAGTGGGTAACAATCAACATGCTTTGGGATTCATCCAAAATATAAAGGTTTGGTATATATCAATTCATAAACAATGCAAGAGATAGAGGGAATTGGGTCTGAACGAAGAAGGGGTATTTTCTGTGAAAAGGACGATAGAGCAAATGTTTAGTCCATAAACAAGTAGGGTCTTTAAGTGGAAATCAAAGTTATCATGGCAAGTGATGGAAGCAATATACCTCAAGACCAGGGACAGTGATTTAAATCTGAAAAGAACAACGTGCGCACTAAAGTTAGTAACAATCAATATACTTTGGGGATCATGTGAAACACAAAGGTGTGGTGGATGTCGGTTCATGAGCAATGCAAAAAATATAGGGTATTGGGTTTGAACGAAGAAGAGGTATTTTTCAGTGATAAAGTTGGCAAAGAAAAGAGGTAAGCCAATAAACAAGTAAGGACTTCGAGTGGAAATCAGTGATCATGGGAAGTGAAGGAGCAATTGCCCTCAAACTGAAGGCCACAAACCAACCACCATGTTTAAACTCACAAGTTTTCTTTGTCAGAAATATGGATGAAAGCTATGTTCATATCAAAGCTTGGAAGCTGGAAATTTTCAGGTGTAATGTGCCAATTCTGCTTACGCAAAATGCTATTTAGAAGATCACATATCACCCCTAGGAGAAACACTGCCTAGTCTGGGTTTTCAAGTTATGTTTTGTTGTAGGAGACGCACTTCCCAAAATGAAATTTTAACCTTAGGAGACGAGCTTCCTAGTTTGGATCATATGAGTTTGAGTCACTGAGATTTTACCCCTAGGAGACACACTTCCTAGTCTGAGTTTTTCAAGTCATATTTTGTGGTAGGAGATGCACTTCATAAATTGAGATTTTACCCATAGGAGACGCACTTCTTAGTTTGAGTCATTGAGATTTTACCCATAGGAGACGCACTTCCCAAGTTGATTTACACCTCTACGAGATGCACTTCCTAAATTGATAGTTCATTCATAGGAGACACACTTCCTAGTTTGAGTCATTGAAGTTACACTTGTAGGAGACGCACTTCCTAAATTGATAGTTCATTCATAGGAGACGCACTTTCTAGTTTGAGTCATTGAAGTTTCACCCATAGGAGACACACTTCCTAAGTTGATTTACACATGTAGGAGATGCACTTCCTAAATTGATAGTTCATTCATAGGAGACGCATTTCCTAGTTTGAGTCATTAAAGTTACACATGTAGGAGACGCACTTCCTAAATTGATAGTTCACTCATAGGAGACGCACTTCCTAGTTTGAGTCATTGAAGTTTCACCCATAGGAGACGCACTTCCTAAGTTGATTTAAACCTGTAGGAGACGCACTTCCTAAATTTATAGTTCATTCATAGGAGATGCACTTCCTAGTTTAAGTCGTTAAAGTTTCACCTATAGGAGAAGAACTTCCTAAGTTGATTTTCACCTATAGGAGACACACTTCCTAAATTGAGAGTTCATTCATAGGATACGCACTTCCTAGTTTGAGTCATTGAAGTTTCACCGATAGGAGATGCACTTCCTAGTTTGAGTCATTGAAGTTTCACCCCTAGGAGACGCACTTCTCAGTCTGGTCTTTCAGGATACACCTATAGGAGACGCATTTCCTAAATTGAGATTTCACCCTTAAGAGACGCACTTCCTAGTTTGAGTCATTTAAGTTCGGCTCTAGTAGACGCACTTCCTAGTCTAGTTCGTTGAAGTTTTACCTCTAGGAGATGCACTTCCTAATCAAGGTCTTTCAAGTTATTCTTTTAGGAGACACACTTCCTAAATTGGGAGTTCATAGAAGACACATTTCCTAGTTTTAGTTACTGAAGTTTTCAACACTAGGAGATGCACTTCCTAGTCTTGGTCATTTAAATTCACCCCTAGGAGACGCACTTCCTATTCTTGGTCATTTGAATTCACTACTAAGAGACGCACTTCCTAGTCTTGGTCATTTAAATTCACCCCTAGGAGACACACTTCCTAGTTTGGTTCATTCAAGTTTTATTTTAATAGAGACATTTGCTAGTCAAAGTTTCTTGGTTTTACTCGTAGGAGACGCATATCCTAGTCTAGTCTTTAGTTTGCTCTCAGCATTGCATCAATAGTATAAGTGGTTTATAATTTTGCTAACAACTCACAGATCTTCCTAGTGCAAACTGGGGCAGAAAATTTTGTTTGTTTTTTTGTTTGTTTTGATTGCAGGTACCCACCTGGAGAACAAAGGAAAACAGTTCAAGTTTCAAGGTAAAGCAACAATGCTCAAAGGAAGATGGTTCAAGTTCAGTAATTAGGCGCCCACCTAGAGAACAAAGGGAAAGCAATTCAAGTTTCAAAAGAAGATAGCACAAATTTCAAGGGAAAGCAGCAAGTTTCAAAGAACGACAGTTCGAATATTGGCAATCATGTGCCTACCTAGAGATAAGGGAATTCACTTCAGAATTCAATGCAAGTCAGCAACAAAATAAGCTCGTGGCAAGAATGTGAGTCAACAGTTCGAGATTATGAACAAAAGTTAGTCACAATAAAGAAAAAGAAAAAAAAAGAAAGGCAAGAAGTTAATCCAAATGCAGAAGTTGAAGAAAGATGTAGTTTGCTCAAGACATGGCTGAGGTCACAAGCACTGCATACCCGCTCTTGATCCGAAAAGCTGAAGATTGATGAACTAGTACCTGCAACTAGCAAGCATCAATGTTCAAATCTAAAGTCTGCATGAAGAACCACACAAGACTCAAGATAAAGCTTCAGAAGACTTATAGATAGGAATCTTGTAACTCATAGTTAACAGACTTAGTTAGTCTTTTTCATGTTTTGATTTTTTATGTCATAACAGGACCGCGGACCAGAACATCGGCGGAATGACACCTCGACCGGCTACTTACCTCAGCATACTTCATTATCTCACTCACTTCTGAACTACACTAACCTGAATCCTTCATAGCCAAGGATATGCAGGCAACCTTTGAAGCAAGGTTCGGTCAAAATCTTTCAAAAATGCTTCCCACGGAGTATTCAAACGGGCAAAAATCGCTCGTATCCGCTCACTTTATCTTTGTAAGAAAACACTTCGGGTTTCCGAGCAAAGAGGGGCAGCTGTGAGCACGTGATTTTTTCCCTACATGAAAATAACTCCTAAAAATAGACCAAAAATAATTTTTATTAGGTTTAGGAATTTTTCTTTGTTTATTTGTATTTTGTGCATTTTTAAAATTTTTAAATAAAAGAAAAATCCTAAAAATTGTCATTTTTTTTACATATTTATCTTTTAGTCTTTAAAATTAGTATTATTCTTTAGTTTTAAGTTAATTAGTTGTTTTAATGTTAAAAATAAATAAATAATTTTAATTTCTACAAGAATAGATTAATTTAGGATTTTTAATTTTTAGGATTTTTAATTTAAAAAAAAAAAAGAAAAGAGAATAAGGATTTAATTGCAATGGGGTTTTAAATTAAGCAATCAGGCCATTTTTAAAGCTAGAACCAGCCCAAACCACAATTCCCCAACCCTTATCTGATAAAAGAAAACCTAGGAACTATATACACAAGTAACACCTGATATAGAGGGAAGAAGAAAAAACTGCGCAGCTTTTGCTGATACGAGACCCCACCCCCAACCTTCATCTTCTCCAGGCCAAGACTTCAAAAGGTTTCAGCAATTTTGCTGAACATGAGCAACCTGAACGACCCCTTCTTTTAAGACCTAAGAAGCAGCGACACCACCAGAAGTGGCCGGAAACCGACAACCATTCACGCACGCACAGTAAGAGGAGGGTACAAAATGGACAAAAATCAAAAAGGAAGGCTCGGACTTGAGAGTTTATTTTAAATTTATTTTCTCTGATTTTCAGAACATATACATATAAATAGTCTCATGTTCTAAAGGTTAATTGGGTTGAGTCTACGCAAAAATGTTTTCAGTTTCCTCCTTGCAATTTCGAGTTTCTTGGTTTCAATTGTGAGGTCCGTTCGAGGTCGCCGATGTTAGTTTCTGATCCGGTCATGGTCCGTTCAGTTGTTCTTCTAAATTTCCTTTGGATTGCTGGCAATTAGGTACGTATCTAAAACTATCATATAATATTATTGGTTTTGCTTTACATGGCTGGAATCTCTAAGAATTAGTGACAGTTAATAAAATTGGGCTTGGCTTGAAGTTAAGGTGATTTTTAACTTTTCTGTTATTAATGAAATTATCCTTGAGTAGTTTTACTGTTTATGTTAGGTTAACTGAGTAAGATTATGCTCGGTTATTGTTCAATTGAGATTTTGGTTATATTAAACAAACTGGTCTAGAATGCAATCCGTGACTCTATGACCATTTGATTGCAAATTGCTTGTGCTTTTTCCTGTCCTAAGTGATTTACGTTATTGTGACTTTTTGATTTAGCATATCTAACTCAAGACAAACCTTCCAATGGTAATGCTTAATACATAGATATTAAATAGTTTGTCTTTTATGTAAAAGAACGCATAATTTGGATTGTTAGATAAGAATTAGTATGCCATCAAAATTAATATTGTCGTAGGCCCTCCCATATCCCTTCCATAAATAGTCTTTAGATAATCCACATTGCTAGCTGTTGTCGGCACTTAAAAAAATGAACCATCGTGATTACGGGTACGGTTCCCGTGACGTAGTTGTGATTTTTAATTTCTAAAATTCGGGGGTGCATTTTATATAACCCGATTATAACAACTTCGAATAATAAAACCCTGTAGAATAATTCGAGGCATGCCATGCCGAATAAAAATCTCAAAATGTATGGCCCTCATTTAATTAATCTTGGATTGATCCTTAGAATTCGAGGCGTGCCATTTAGCATATTTCCATGGCCCTCGCGAAGTTAAAAACGCGTAGTTGCTCTAGGCGCGTCCTTTTAATAATCTACCTTCATAAACTCGGGTGCACATTTATGTGACCCAAATCCAAATCTCAATAATGTTAGATAAAACGTGTCGAAGATCGCGGGTGCATTTATGTGACGCGGTTCAAGACATATTTTGAATAATGTTGAAATCTTTTTAAAATATAATTTAATAAAAGCGGTTAAAAGTTAAATTGCACATAGGTTCAAAAATGCATTAAAATCAGATAATAGACCAAATTATAAAAGTTAAGCGACCGTGCTAGAACCACGGAACTTGAGAATGCCTATTACCTTCTTCCGTGTTAACAAAATTCCTTACCCTGATTTTTGATTCGCGGACTGTAATGCAAAGTCAACCTTTTCCTCGATTCGAGATTTGAGCCCGTGACTTGGGACACCATAAATCTCCCAAGTCGCGACTCTGAATTCTTAAATAAGTAATCTTGTTTCGATTGTCCTTTAATTGGAAAAACTCCTTTATTACACCCCTTTCGCGGGGGTGTAGTGAGAAAGAAGGTGTGACACTTCTCATTATACATGTACTTGTATTTCTGGCCTCATGACAAGAACAATCCTTCCATACTTGTCAAAGTAGTTGGCTTTGTAAACTTTTCCAATTTCTGCTTGTGGAGAAATATCATCCTAATTAGACACAAACTATGGATCAACATATTTAATATAAAAAATGCAAACATATGAATATTACAGAACCATGATTATTGCAACTTAATATTCAACACACATTAGTTCATATCCATTGGCAGTAGATCTATGCAAAAATGAGCATCTTTCACAGTAGGTTAAAATTTCTTCTATATAGTGATCAAGGAGCAGGAAATTCTATTTCATATTATATCCATAATGTTAGACAATAATAAAGAATAGAGGCTTTGGAGCCGTACCCAACGGATCATCTTTTTGTTCCTGATTGATCCCAAAGCCTCACTATGTTTAAACCAGTGTATTAATTAAGTTTTCTCAAGTGTTGCATCTGGCAAGTTGTCATCTTTAGATAATATTGTTGTTTAGATGCCGGTGTCATTTAGATGTTGTTGTTGTTATTTGGATGTGAGACTTTCCTCTTCCTTATTGTGGATGGGGCAATCTACGTATGTTGTCATCCACATATGATGCTGTCGCTTAGTTGCACTTTGCAAAGCATTTGCTTAGTTCTTGTTTTTAGTTTTGCTTCTTGGTTAAATTCTGGTTTGAATTGAGTGTTGGTTCGTCTATCTGTTGCTAAGAAAATTGTTGGTTCGAAGAATCAAATTGTTTTTACTAAGCTTCAGTAGGTAGTTGTTGAAGTTTGGGTTCTAATTAATTTTATTGAAATGTTCATATTAATTTTAGCTTAGTTATTTTTACTTATAGATGTTAGGTGAGGGAGTTGGATACTCTAACAGTGATAGAATGTTCAAGATATTTTTTCACATTATACTTCATCTTTTGACACAATTATTTTATAATTTTAGGTCATAACGTCTTATGTTGGATAATTTAGCTGGTGAAAGATTTCAAAATGATGAAAAGTTGCGAAAATCATTTGAAAACCATTATTTGTCTAGATTAGTTATATAATGACATTAGCTACTCAGTCTAAACAATATATTTTTATGTTTTAAATTACTATGATATTAATGTTTTTGATTAATACTTCCTTTTGTTTGTTAAGATTAATGAGATACATTATATTTTTTTTTGAATTAATATTAATATATTTTATTATTTGAGTCATATTTTGTGCGAATGTAGTAACTATTATTAATTGTGGCTAAACTATTTATAATTGATGTAAAATAATTATCGTTAAATATATTAACTTTTAGCAGTAATTTAGTTAAACATATTAGCCATTAGAATGAAAGCTAAAAGGGAAAACTAAGATGTTTTCAGAAGGGATATTATGGCAATTTAAATTGCCACAAAATAATTGCCATTAAAGATGCAAACTTTTAGTGGCAATTATTTTTAATTTAGCGGCTATAAAAATAGATGCTAAAGAAGGATAATTAGCCGTTCAAATTGGATTTAGTAGCCGTTATAATCACCACAAACAATTGCCCTTAAAGATGCAATTTGTAGCGACAATTATTTTGAATATAGCGGCTACAATAATGGACGATAAAGAAGTATAATTAATCGTTTCGGATTGAATTTAGTAGCAATTATAATTGCCATTAAAGATAATAACTTTTAGTGGCAATAAACATATTGTTCACCAGCTTTTGTGAGAATAGCCGCTAAAGGCTTTGCCGACCCCAGTTTAAGTGGCAAAAGACTAATGGCTGGTAAAAGATATAGCGTCTATTATTATTGCCGCTAATGTCATTTTGTATTGCCGCTAAAGGTCTTATTTGTAGTAGTGTATGTACCTTTCATAATGTTAATTATATACAAAAATAGTACCTTATTTTTATTTTAATATGATATTTGAAAATATTAAAAAAAAAGTTTGTTTTAACGGTTAGTCTTATTTTAATAGTTATTTTATTTAAGTAAGATTAATTAGTAAATAATGTCGTATTTTTAGTCTCGTTCACTGAGAAAAAATAAATTTGGGCACAAACAATCTATTTTTTGGCCTAATTTTGGGACCTAGCCTATAATAACCCAAGCCGACTATAAAAAGAGCCCTAGAGCTCAAAGAGCCATCCGCCGTTTTTACAAATAGGAGCCTATTGATCGACGGATCTTCTTCAGATAAGCCATCTTTCATGGCTTCTTAAGAGAGAACACCATTCAACCGCCTGAAACCTTCACCTTCTCCATCAAGACCTAGGACCCAAGACTACAACAAAAAACAAAAAAAAAGCTAGCCTAAATTCCTAAAACAACAAAAACTATATACCACCCAAAAATTCCTCAAAAAAATTAAGAAAAAAATAAATAAAAAATCTTTGTATTTTTTGTTGCCTTTCTGCCGTTCCATCTCTCTTAACCTCCCAAATCTCATTTTTGTAGTTTTCATTTAATGATCTATACCAAATGATTTGAATCCATCAATTTTGGCAATGTAGGTGATGAAGTGCCTGGTTTTGTAAAATTTATTCATGTTAGAATATGAGAATGTGATATTCATGTTTAGGTTTTTGTTGTTGTTTAAGATGGTCTGTCATTATCTTTAACTACTCCTGTTTGCCGATTTTATATTTTCTGGGGTAGTTTTGTGCCTTAATAATTGGCTTTGTTATGGAAATGCAATCACCAACATTTGATGTGAATATTTTCATTAATATATGAGTATCTCATTGATTCTCAGTTTCTCATTGAACTTCTGATTATACCTATTTGGGATCTTCCAGGTTCCAGATTCTTGTATTACTATACTTATTTGCTTGTAAAATTCTCGATTACCTCTCAGCTCCGTCTTATCTGATTTTGCTGCATTGAAAGTGCACCGGAGCTGTATCTTACGGGATTATAATATTTCTGCACGGCAATGCCAATTCTCTAATTCATCGTTTTGTGCTTAACTTTGAAAGAAGCAGTCAAGTAATTGCAAAGGTTCATTTTATCTTATCTCTATTTTCAGTTTTATTCCGCAATTAAAATGCAAGGTTCGAAGTTGTTTAAATGTTCTGAGTTTGCCAGTCTCTGTTGAACATGAGTATTTGATTTGTTGTTTTAAACTTTTTGTTCCTTCAACCTAATATAACTGATTCTTGGTGTTTGTCCGTAAAAATGCCAGGTGATGCACACTGTTTCGTTCTTGATATTTTATAATGATCTTTCACGGATACCGCTAGTTAATTAGTTTTGGTGGTCATTCTGCAGTTTGAATGTAATATGCCGATCAATATTTTGTGCTCTTTTGGGTCGTTATAAGTTCTGCTTACATGACTAGTGGAGAGTCTCCAAATTGTAGGAAAACTTAGGATGAACCAGATTGTACAATGAATTTGTCTAAAGGAAATAAATAATAGATGCAGAGTGTATTTATGTTAGCTGAGACAGAATAGTGTCCTATTTTCATGTGTGAAATGCTGTCTTTATTTGGCTGATGTAACAATTAGCAAAATATCGTGATTATTAAATATCTTGCTATGAAATTTTTGGTATGCTCTTAATTAATCAAATTATTGTGATTTGTATACGTTCGCGTGATATAATTGTGATTTCTAATATTAAAACTGGATTATGTGTCCGCGTAACTTTGACCAAACTTTCTTAATAAATAAACAAATCGTTATTAATTATGGATACGTTCGCGTGACATGATTTATTGACGCGCCAAAAGAAAAGAGTATACGTACGCGTAGCTCAATTCTTTAATTATGAATAAATCAAAAGATTAAAAGCGGTAAAAGGTAAACGCACATAGGTTCTTAAAATAAGTAAGTAGACATTCTTAAGCCAAGTATAAATTGCTAAGCGACCGTGCTAGAACCATGGAACCTGGGAATGCTTAACACCTTTTTTCGGGTCAACAAAATTCCTTATCTAGAATTTCTGGTTCGCAGACTTTTGAATAAAGTCAAAAAATTTCCTCGATTTGGGATTTAAAAATAAACCACTGACTTAGGACACCTTAAATTATTTCAAGTGGCGACTCTGATATAATTAATTAATTTCATTTCGAATAATGTCACTTTAAATAAAAAAAAGTCCATATACACTCTCGAGGGGTGTAAAAAGGAGGCGTGACAATTCCGTTCGCTCCATCTGAAAGCGAGAGACAAATTCCCTTAGCATCTCGTTCTCTCTTTGTTTGATTTTAATGACATCGGACTTCCTGGTGGCGACCTTGATGGCACCAGCGTGTGCCCTAGGTTATGATGCTACATCATAGCCCCTTTCGACAGTATTTCTCCAAATTTCTTCAACAGGACAAACTCTATCTCGTTATCCTTTAAGTCGTCTCCTTTTACTGTACATGTGTAAGTGGTGACATGCTTATTGGGGTCCGTAGTCCCGTTATACTTTAGGACATCGGGCGTTCTAAATTTTTTCGGGATGAGCTTTGGAACCGCACTTGATGGGAATGGCCTCTGCATGAACTTCTTTGAATTTATACCCTTCAAAATCGGGGGTGCCCATGGGATCTGATCGACCCTCGAGTTATAAGTCTCTATCCTTTTATCGTTATCTTCTATCTTCTTTTCTCCGGATTCGGTTCTTTTGGCGAGGTCCTCGAGCATCTTCATAATAGCGTGGTGTGTTGCTGACCCGTTATTGCTCGATCTCTCCGGTACCTGCTCGATTCGAGGGGCCATTTCCGGTGCCATTGTGCTTGGTTTTTTTTGTTGACTTTGCAGCTGAGCAATAGCCATTTGTTGTGTTTGCAACATTTCAAAAATGACTTGGAGACTGGATCCTCCTTCTTCCACTCCTCGTGATTCTTGGCATCCAGCTCGATCTTGCCTACGGGGTTTGCGCCCGCTTCCGTGTATAGTTATGGAAGGTGACATGAACCAGCTCCATGTTTGGTACTCTCTCAGGGTTTACAGGTGGTACACCCAGCGTTATGCCGTTGTTTCTTCAAAGTTCTTCACTAATATGAAGAGGTACATTTTGTGTGCTGGACATGATTAAGCCTGAAATCAAAGAATCATTGACAAGAAAAAGTGTGAAGGGTAACATGTGTTATCATAAAACTAGCATTAAAACAATCACTATTATTCTTAGCCCTACGGTGGGCGCCAAACAGTTTACCTTGAAAATGGTAACTACAATTTTATTTGATTTTGTGGTTCTAAAAATACGTGATTTATCTTAACACTAGTTGTTAGGAAATAGATTCTAAGTGTAAATGAAGAAAATAAGAAATGCAAACCAATAGGGTTCAAAAGCTGGGCCTCGAGCTAGCTGGAGCAGGGCCTCAAGGTTTAGACGTTACTAATAGCTATGAATGAACGATTAAGAATATATGATAATGAGGGCTTTAAAGATGTTATTTTATGGCTAGTAACGAGTTATAAATGAAGAACAATAAATGAACAATGAAATAATAAGCAATAAATACAAAGAGCAATAGCGTTAGTAAAGAGAGTAGAGAATATT
>MU740949.1:5316-36393 GCA_026770625.1 Nicotiana glauca | reverse complement strand
TTCATAAGAAGATCATGTGTTGCCATAACTTTCGCGTCCACTTGGGACATCCCGCAGTAAGTAGCTCACCTCATCCTGGTATTGTGGTTGCTCGTGGCATGGTCGTATATTGCAGTTGGGAGCTAATATAGCAGAAGCGTGTCCAACTTATAACAAAGGGTTATCTCCCCATTACACCTCCATAACGTGTGTTGATTGTGTTCTTTAGTTAGTGAATTCATTGTGCTAGTTTTCCCACACTTGTTCGATAACCATGAGAGAACATATCCTTATATGAGTAATAGTAACACTTTCTATCTTGTAAGAACCCTTTCTAGGCTCTCCGTCTCATTATTATAGCACAATGCCCGTTTCTCATGTTTTTCTGTCTTTCATTAGCATCTGTGTAGTTCCCAAGTTGAAATCTATGAATAACTCATTAAGAGCATCAACAAACCCTCCATGATCATTCTATACTATCTCATTGGGTTCCCATGTCACTTCAAGTTCATCAAGGGTTGATAGCATGTCGCAATTGATAAGATCGGATGATCTCCTCTCGATAATGGATTATCTAAACATGTGCTAGTCCAACGATCTGCTTATCAGTCTAACTCTCGCCTACAGCTTTTGGGTTGACTAGGGAGAAATACACTTATTAACACATTCACATGTAAAGGCCCTTCTCTCGGTCATGTCTTATGACATCTCCTAATATGGCTCGTAATAGCTGGTTGTATAAAGGTGTGTTGTAGAGCTTCATTATAAAGTAAAGTCACTAAATATAATTGGATTTTTGAATTCTGGAGCTATACATCACGTGAGTACCTAGAGAGAGACCTTCTTTCAAAAATGTAGCTTCTTATAATCTCTTTATATTACCACCATTCCTAGTAGTTACAATGTAAAGGTTACTTCTATAAGGCTCTTTTCCTTTCTTTTCAGTTGTCTTGCATCGTATGTTGTGTACCTGTAATCTTCGATACAATATTATCTTGATGCCTCGACTAGCTATCCAGCGATATGATTTGATTTAATTAACCTAACTTTTATGTACGCTACAAGCGCCCTAGGAGTGGGTAAATTTCCCCTTTTCTACAGATTTATAATGTCTTCAACTCTATTTAAGCTTGTCGATTCCAAGTGGTGCTCTTAGTCGTGATGCCTTACCATCCATTTTTCATCTGATAACTCTCATTTTATGTTTCATGGATTCTAAGGAGAAAGTCTTATAGCATCAAGAGTGGGGACATATTCCTTTGTTAAGAATCAATAACCTATGCTGGTACTCCTTGTAGATGCTCTTCTAACGATCATTTACCTGCTTTGCTTGTCCCTATGACTAGACGACCAAGGTCGCTTATTCCTTATAAATGCATTACGATGGCTAATTCTTTTAAACTTATCCATGTAGGCATTTTGAGGCCTTGTTCTATACCAACTCGTAATGGTTTTAACTACCCTCTCGTCATTGTTATGGATTTTCCAGGGCTACAAAGGCTTGTCTTATTATTTTCAAAAGTAATCATTTTCCTTAGAAGTTTGGGATTCAATTGCCATGATTTAAAACCAAAGTGTATACCTTTTTGCAAAGTCTTAAATGGGCCGGATTAGTTGGGTAACGTGACTTTTTTCTCACTCGACTTCTAGAATAATTGACTATATCAGTTCCATATGAGGATAGTTTTGCTACCCTTGGCATTATACCTCCCTGGGAGAATAGGAGTGTCATTTGTTTTTCTCCCTGGAGCATCATGTTAACCATTAGAATGCCTCTAACCAGTGCATGATTTCTTCCCATCATCTAGATGTCCGAGCTATGTGATTTTACTTGAGAAAATGATGAGATTAGATGCTCTCAGCTTTTTGCACATGTCATGAGCATATCGATTTGAAAGAAAATTTTGGTAGTATCTTTAGTTCCGTCGTATATGATCAATTATCAGGAAGGGGTTAAGCTGAAATATGATAATCTCATAAGCGTTCAACTTCCCTTCATCCTCACGGGCTTGTGGCATAAATTCCGTGTGTCAAGTAATGTTAAGAGTGTAATTCAACAGCATGTATTTTGAAACCCGTATCACGTTCAAGGTGCTAGAGTATTCTTATCCTTAATAAATGGATTTTTCCCTACACTCTAGAAAATGAGTGGTTCACGTGCTCGAGTATTCCTCCTTAGTGGTTCCTATTGCCAATGTATGAGTTACCCCTATGACTTATTTGTCTAATAACTGATGTCCTCGTAATAATTAACCATGTCAGTATTGTTAAAAGTAACCTTCTGTGTCTCTTGGAATATAACCTCATGAAATGCTCCGCTCAGCACATTAATGGAGTCCTGAATAACTCCAGCCTGATCGTGAACTCTGTTGTTCCTCACTGTATTCGATCCATTGGGTATTGTAAATTGAGACGAGCCAAATATGGAGCTTCACAATGTGATCATATGTATATTGTATAGGTAATTTTATGGTCAATTTATGATAACACATCTTAGGTTAATCGTTCAAGGTCATCAAGGGTTTAGTGGGAGTGTTCGCCTAGAGCCCTAGAGTTTGGAGGGTGAGTAGACTATTTTCAATGTTTTCCCCTGAAAATGTATGTGAGTTGACAATAAAGGTAGCATAAGTTTATTCCACAATAGGCCGCACTAGGAGTATGAAGTGTTCCCATGGCTATTGCCATATATTCTGTGAATTCACATGTCTATGCCTAGGAAAGTAAGTGGAGATCAATTGTGCATCATTTTGGTGGAAGTTATCAAAGGTGAAGATAGTGATAGTTAGATTATGCAAGATATCTAATTGTTATCCTTGCTAACTAAGTTTAGGGGTTGGAATTGTTCATGTAAATGTATTCTGGCGACGTCTATTGATATAAGAGGCCACTGAAGGCCGAGAGTATTGTGAAGATAAAAGTATTTTCTCTTGATTGCATAGCAGTTGGTTTTGATTTGAAAGGTACCTTCTAGGTGTTATGATTTAAAAATGTGCGGTCCATACCCAGGTATCATCGTGACAAAGTAGTATTTGCAATAGCGAGGTCCTTTTCATCGATGTATAATATTGTGGTGCTTTATCAAGTTGAGGAAGCTACTTGGAAAGCAGAAGATGAAATGAAAAAAGAATACTCCCCATATGTTTGAACATGTCTAGTAGCGATCGTGCGAATATTTATCTCTAAGCAAACTGATGTTGTGTTCCATTTGGTGCAAGGGCACCCCATATCTCCCCTAAATGCTTTACTATTGGAATTCTTCAAGTTGTGCCGAAAATTGTATGTGTTGTGATTATTTGAGTCATGTGCATACCCTTTCTAGTAAATGAAAGATTTGTAAGAACTCTGGTAATAAGTGAATGGTTAATGATAGTATATGTTGATAATGATTAATTTACGTGAATATAGTGAATCGAAGAGGTTAAAGCTTATGGGGTTCATTGTAGTAATCAAACTATGTGCAAGAATGTGTCAAATGATTGAATATGTGCAAGTGTTGAGGAAATGAATTGTATACCAGTTGTAGGGATGATAGGAGTTATGTAATGGTTCTTGGAAATGTGTTTCGGGGGCTCTCTGACAGGTAGATCTGTTCATAATACAAAGGAAACTCTGGCGATTTTTTTTTCTTCTAAAAGTATGGGAGTTAGTGAAAATTTTGAGAGTCTACATATCATGTTTTTCAAACCAACTAATTTTCAAAAATCCTCATTCGAGGACGAATTATCTTAAGTGGGGGAGAATGTAAGGCCCCGTGAAATCCCTACTCAAAAACCCAGATCCCTTGGGGCCAAGTTAGGATCATGTGTTAGAAATTAGTAAATATATTAAAAAGTCAAGAATAAGTTTCCAGAAAAATGTAAATAATGCGGTCCAAAATGCGGTCGCATAATTGAAATGCGGACCGCATATCTGCCGAAGAGTGAGGCAGAATGTTGGTTATAATTGAAGTCAGTTATGCGGTCAAAATGCGGTCGCATAATCAAAATGCGGACCGTATACTCGTCGCATATTTTCCTTTGAATTTGCGAAGGTCAGTTCTGCGGTGCACTTTGTGATTGCAGAACATGAATGCAGACTGCATTCTTACCGCAGACCGAGTCAGAATATTTAGTTTTTGGGGAGCATTCTGCGGTCCATTATGCGGACCGCATGTTTACTCTGCGATCGCAAATGCGACCGCATAGTTGACTCGGGGCTCCAATTTTCTAATTTTTTTACCCGACTTCCATATCGATATAACCGGTGCTCTAGCTCATTTTGACCATTTGTTTGAGCATTTCTAGAGAGAGGAAGAGGGTTCTTAGAGAGGGAAAGTCTCCCATCAAAATACTTCATAAGATTGGGCTAAATCACTGAAGAAAATCAAGTAAAGGCTCCTGAATCTTCATCCCAAGAGGTAAGGCTCCAACACCTCAGCTCATATTTGTATACTTAGTCATATGGGGTCATTAGGGAAGTAATTCATGGGTATGAGAATGAATCTCTTGCATGCATACCACCATAGAGTATTAGAAAGTAGTAAAATTAAAAGGAGGCGATTAGGGGTATAAAATGATAGAAATTCCTCACAAAAAGGGGGCTAAGATCATAATGCACCTTTAGTGTTTGATGATATGCTCGAACCAAGCTAGAACTTCAGTTTCGTCTCTAATTCTCAATTTAACTTGAAATTCTTGCTCAATAGATCGAAGCGCTAAGAGTTTTGCAAAATTGTAAAAGAATAAGGAAAAGCTTTATTGAGGTATGTATGGCTAAAACCCCCTTTTATTAGAAATCGAGCTCCGTTGGTGCTTATGAACGTGTGGTAAGAGTTGAATTGGCTAGTGTATTGATTGTTATTGCGAAATTAATTGATTTACATATATCTATACATATTCGTGAAGGATGTGCCTCAATGTGAATAACGTGTCAATCTTGATAATTAGAGAATGATGAAAAGTATCATTATTTGTTGTGCCTCAATGTGAATAACGTGCCAATATTGATAATTAGAGAATGATGAAAAGTATAATTATTTGTTGAAATACTTGGGATATAAGCCGATACTGAAACAAAGAATTATTCATGCTAGCTATGTGCTCACTATTTGTGATTGCAACTTGAGTTATCTTTGGTATATGTGTCTATGATCATAACTTGTAAAACGAATGTTGGAAAGAAAAAATGATGTGATGGTGGTGGCCATGAGTGCCAAGGAATTATTGTGATATTTGTGGACTAAAGATTTGAAGGTGTTGACAAATGAGAATCGAGTAATGCCTCCAAGAAGGTGACCTAGCCGATCGGGTCGTGATCGGACACCATGCCGCACACATGGTGGTAATGTGCTGATATTGAATTCCGAATAAAGGAAATGAATTATTGATTGAGAGTAATGCCTCCAATGAGGTGACCTAGCCGGTCGGGTCGTGACCGGACTCCGCTCGAGATGGCGGTGGTGATGAGAACAGTGGTGAACATGTGACAGAATTGCCCTAATTTGTGTTGTGGAAATTGTATGAAGAATTATATGAATTGTTTCTTCGATTTGCCGGTATTAATTGCTTGTATCTATTTGATAGTTTTTTCTAGTAAAATGGTGTTTAGTTATACATACCAGTACAATTCAAATGTACTGACGTCCATTTTGCTGGGGGCGCTACATTTGTATTATGATTGTAGGTGGATCTATAGCAGGTACTCCAGTCCACCGGCAGTAGCACCTCCTCTGCTTTCTGTCAGCTCTATTGGTGAGCCCCTTTCCCCTCGGGGCCCTGCGTGGCTTATGCCGCTGTTCTTCTCAGAGTCTGATTTTTTTTCTGTATTTGTATAACGTATAGCTGGAGCCTTGTTGCCGGCATTTCTGTATTATTCTTCGGTTATATTTAGAGGCTCCGTAGACAGGTTGTGGGTAGCATCGGATATTGGAAATTAAAATAGAAATATTGATATATATAAGTTTATCACTTGTAATACCCTTAATGTGGCGAAATGATGTTGCTAATGAAACTGAAATGGAAATAATTAATTATATGTTGATAGAATTTGATTAACGAAGTCAATACCTTATTTAAATATCAGTTGGGCTGGGTAGTATGCATGAAACCTGCTAGGCTTGCTCAGTCGGGTTTACTCGGTTGAGCTCCGGTCGCGCTCCTCGTATTTTGGGGCGTGACACAGAGATAAGGGTAAGGGCTAAAAGTAACCTCGAGGGGAAGGTGTTAGGCACCCCTCTTGGTCCATAATTGTGGTTCCCAACCGAACTTAAATTAACAAATTAGTCCATACAGATAGTTGAATCAAATATGTTATTTGTAAAGCACATTGAACAATTCAAGTAGTGAAATAGTGGTTTGAATAAGTCATATATGAAATGGGTTTAAATAAGGAGAGGATTTGGGTAAGGAGGGGTCCTAGGTTGTGTATCCTATAGGATCATCCCATGCAATGTCCGGTAGATACTCCTCAATGAAGGGCTACACGTGACATTAACTCGTAGTCACCATATCCCATGCCTACCCTTCCCATCCCCTTATTGGTCATGCAAAGCGAGTGTTTGGTCACTGATTCCTATTGCGTGCTGCTACCCGTCCCTCTTAATAGTCCCAGAGGGAGTTAGAGTCTTTACCTATAGGTAATTCTAGGCGTACCCCTAAGGTTTTAAAGGTAAAAATCTAAGGCGATAGTCAAAAAACATTTAGGGCTGTACATAATGGGAGCAATTACGAGGCTCACAATTTCCTCCTCAAACAAACATACAAGCAGCACGACTCAAACACAGCTAAGGTCTTTATTAAAGAAATCTTAAAGCAGGATTTCTAAGTTATTATGCAGAAATAGACCGCTTTTAGATCTAGAAGTTATAACCTGGTAGTTTCCTAGGGACTCCTTTTTAAAGCTTATTAGAATTAGAAATGTTAGACGATAAAAAACAGCTTCAAGGAAATGTAGGTTTTTGAAAATGCCCTAAGGCTTTCTTATATGCAGTATACTGTGTCTATATTAATACAAAAATACACATGTTTTCGAAATAGACCCCTTTTAATACCTATATGCAGGATATCTAACAAGACTAAAGAGATTTTGAAAGAACTAGTTTCAGGAAATGTCATCACTTAATAAGGCCAGTTTTAAGAAATAAACTACGTGGACTGAAATTGATTTAATAGGCCAATTAGATTATCCGACGAAATTGCAAATAGAAATCCCTATAGGCATGATATCTAGGCGTATTACTGGTTTTAGTCAACTTACAGTAACATAAGGAAAGATTTATTTAAGCCCTATAAACATGGTATCTATATTTGAAATGATTTAAGACATGATGGTTTGGAACCTAGAAACATGATTTCTAAAATGACAAATGCAAAATTTTATGAACATGGTTTCTATCTATTGGAAACGAAATTAGAAGTGATGTCCTTATAGGCATGATTTTGATTTGATGCAAACGAAATTAGAAGTGAAATCCCATAGGCATGATCTCTATTATGATGCAGACAAAATTAAAAGTGGAATCCTATAGGCATGATTCTATTATGCAAAAAGTAATCAGGTTCAACAAGAATACAACCCTTTGAACATGTTTTCTAGGCTCTTAAGAGCAGGATTTCTACCCATATTACCCCACAAAGTATACATGTACCCACCCTTTTACTAAATACTCTAAACATCTGTTTACAAATTATTACATGCCAATAAATGAATTATATAAGTAAAAGAAAAAATCAAGAAGCTATTCTATAGAGAGCTTGCAATTAGGCCCAAGTTCCCCAAAGCCTACAATGGTCTTAAAAGCCTCATTTCCCTAGACAAATCAGATTCTAGGTGCATCAAAATTCCCTAAGGGTCTCAAGGACCTCGGGCAACGCTTATACCTAGATTTAGTAACCAAGTTCAGAGGGTTCTCAAGAGGATCCCAAGGCAGTACACAAACTAGAGGAGGCAAAACTTATTAACTAAGAGTAAGGTGGAAGTGCAGGACACAAGTTGAAGGAAGTTTACTAAAGACTAGATTTAAAAGTCTGTTTGAAAGCAATTAGTAATGTAATAGAGGTTGTTTGAAAAAGGTTGGAGTGATAAACAAAATCAAGCACTTTAGAACAGGATCACACACAGAATCCAAATAAATTCGGTAGTCACAAAAGAGTCAAAGAGTTTGGGGATACACAGGCATTTGACTGCAAACACATAACTCCAGCAATGGTATTAGGATTGGTTTGGACATGCTCAGAAATAGTGGAAACAGGCATGATCACAAACCAATCATGGAGAACATAAACACATAGAGGGGGATGGGGATTTGGTATTCATAAGATGGTAAATATCCAGTGAGTAAAAGACAATTGACAAGACATGTTTTGGAACACACATAAGGGAATACATTAATCTAAAGGGAAGGGAAGACAAAATAACATGCTAGTAATGTAACTCAAATACAAGTTTCACAATAGAACCAAAAGTAGAAACAAACTAGAAATAAGAGAAACTAAAATAAGAGGAGAAGCATGTTGTTGTTGTGGCTTTAAATTAAACAAGGATATACCAGTGAAGAGAAGTAAGTAGAATGAAAGAACCAAAGAGCACAGATGATTAGCCTTGGCTTGCACCCGACTAATAGTAGCAATTAGCACGAGGAAGAGGGGAGAACATAAATTTTTAATAAGAGAGGAGTTTTTGAATGCCTAGTGTCCCTGTCTTGTTTGTGAAAGACTTAGAGTATTTATAGTTGAAGGAAGGTAATGGAATAAGGTAAAAATCATAGTAGTACACTAATTTAAGAACTCAAAATCAATCAATTAGAGAATCAAGAAAGTACTCCCTTGAGTTAAGGGAATCAATATCAAACGGAAAGATTCAGTACCATATAAGGCAGGAAGAAAAATCAGTGCATGAATAAATAAGGAAGGAGACAAGGTTCAGTAGGCAGAGAGTAGACAATTAGGACCAAATTCAGAAAAACCCAATTAAGGAAAGACTCAATAAAACAACGTACCATGGTAGATAAGGTAATGAAATCAGTCAATTTAAACAGACGAGGTAAAGCTTTTAGGGCTTTAAAAGAAGATCTTTCAATCACCATCGATTAAGGAAAATCAAAATCAATCATGGTGGAGTCATGATTCTGTATTTTAAAACATATAAATAGAGACGAATGAACAGGAGTAGCAAACAAACAAGGTCAGCCAAATAGACATAAAGAAACAAGAGATGAGCAATATACTCATATAGAGGTGATATAAGTAGGCTAAAGATTCAGCAGAACACATTCTAAGCATGGTGACCATGAGAGATTAACAAGCATCCGGTAAACAGGCTAACACACATAACCAAAGGAAATAAAATCTTTAAAAATTAGGGTTTTTAACATAGTCAAGTTAAAAAGCAGTAGAAGCATAAAATAAGTAAAAATAAATAAGGAAAAGGTTTAATCATAAAGAAATCGATTAAAGCAGGTGTAGAAAGAACTCCGAGAAAACCCTAGTTTTTTTTAAAAGGAAGTAAAAAGGTTTAAAAATGAAGATCTTTCAGAAAAAGTTCAAGAGTAGGAAAATCATAGAAGATATCATGCTTAAATCATGAAAATAACACAAATCTGAGAGATTCAGAAGAGAGTTAAAGTTTCAAAAGGAAACCCAAATTGAAATCGAAAGAGCCTGTTGTAAACTTCACCGATAGGAGAAGCCATAAACAATAGAATTAGAAATCCCATGTCCAATCGGAATGGCCCAGGACCCTTGAAGGTCTTACAGATGATGAGCAAGGCGATGAGAGACTCATTGGAGGCTTGGGTTGAAAGGATGGTCGTTGGAGATGAGCAAAGAAAGAGGCATTTGAAAGAGTCTAGGGTAAGGTTTGAGAGAGGAGAGAAGACGAGAGCATCTGCGGGCGGCAGAGATTTGGAAAGTGAGTAGGGTTAGGGGTCGTTTGGAAATTAAAAAGGAAATGAGAAATGAGGATCGTTGATCTAAATGATCATCGACCAGGATTCAAAATAGCTTGGGTCGGATAATGGGTAATTGGATCTGGGTCGGGTTATTAAGTATAGAATTAGGCTGGGATTGGAGTTCGATTTGGTTATAATTGAAAGCCAAATTTGGCTGTTATTTAAATAGCCAATTTCCCCTATTTTAATTTAATAAATAATAAGTAATTTTTTGAAAATAATTCAAGGTTCCAAAATGATTTAAAATACATAATTAATATTTTAAAAATATATGGGCCAATTTTACACATATAAAATACAATTATATCTTAAAAGTGTTAATAATGCAATTACATGCAATTTAGCTTAAAAATACTAAATACAATTGTAAAAATACATAGAAATTATGTAACCATATTTTGGCATAAGTATAGAAATTAAATAAATTAATTGTCAAAATAATAATTTTAGAAGTAATTATTGGGAATTTTATGGATAAGAGGGGAGAAAATAAGTCAACTTAAACCCTCAAATTAATGGGAAAAACGACAAAAGCCTTATGCATGCTTATATATGCATACATATTCTATTTTGAAGGTATTCATGCATATTTAAAATATATAGAGAAAAATTGGGTATCAACAAGGGTAAGGGCTAACTTTATCTGTTTTTTAGAAATGAGGCACGAGGTCCCCAGGTCTGGCATGGTTCAAAATATCTCACCTTTGCTGTTGGATTGGTGGGAAAGCATGGAAAAGGTCCTTCTGGGACCAAATAGATTAGAAATTAGGTTTTACTTGCTTTCTAGACTTGTTTTAGGCTTTGGTTGTAGTAAGGCGCATGCCATTAGTGATTCTTTATTATTATTGTCATTTTATTAGAGATTCGGTTAACTTTTCACATTAATGAAATGACGCAATTATTGGTATCAGTTTTTCTCCAAATCCATATATCGCTTAGGCCTACCTCGGGCACAATGAGGTCCCCAAGTTAGGGCACAAATTTATAATTCTGCAATATCTATTTAAATAGAGCAGACAATCTTTTAATACTCCTCATTAACTTGTTTACCTTTTGTTTTTCTTTTCTTTATTTGTTTATTCCCATCCCCTAAAGTTGGTTTGTGCATACTGGAATCATCAACATATCACACCAGATCAAGCAGTCCTCTACCTTATCCTCCACCAAGAGATCCTAAAAGAAAGGGAAAGGCCAGAATGTATGATACAAGCAATATTAGGAAAGACAATGCCACGCATAAAGATAATGTTGAAACTTCAAATGGTCGAAGCAATCCAGCACCAAATGATATGGTTTTGCAATTAGAACAAAAGATATTGGAGTTATAAGGGGAACTTGAGCAAGTTCGAAACATGGCAAATCTCTCCTTCACCCTGAATGGGCCCACATCAACAAATAGAATACCAAAAACCTAGCACCTCCCGTAAATACACCGAACCAGCATCCACAAACTCTCTCACACCTCACCAATATGCCACACTGCCCCAAAATCCCAATCCTCTACCAGTACCAACTCCTCCACAACATAATCAGCCAACCTAGTATCCACAAACCACTACCTATCACACTCCTTAGAACGCACCACAACCTATTCCAGACCCAACCTAAAATTTGACCAACAACCATCACTACAACCCAATCCCTGGAGTCTATCAAAGTAACCCCATATATGAGGAGACCTTTCCCCTCACTCCTCAACAAACCTTATACATACCTAAATCCACCGAACAGGACCTGCTTAACAAGAATATGACAGAATAACTTAAAAGGATCACAAGTCGAGTCCATGATGTCGAAGGGGGTAAAGCCATTGAGGGATTGAACTATGAGGATCTGTGCATTTAGCCAGACATAGAAATACCAGACGGTTAAAAACCTCCTAAGTTCGAGATGTTTGATGGGACAGGTGACCAAAAAGTGCATCTAAGGACATATTGTGACAAGCTCATAGGAGTTGGATAGAATGAAAACATTCGCATTAAATTGTTTATGAGGAGCCTTACTAGAGACGCCCGATCTTGGTACATTAGTCAAAATTCGAAGAAACATGTTAGCATGGCATTGGATTTCATGGATCGGTTCAGGTTTAATATAGAGAATGCATTAGATGTTTTCTATATCCAGAATCTCAATAAAAAGCCAACAGAGACGTTTTGTGAGTATACTACTGAGTAGAGATCGGAAGCTACAAAAGTAAGGATGACATTGGAAGAAGAGAAAATAACAAATTCTTTGTTCGGGCCCAGGATCCACAATACTACGAAAGGTTAATGTTTATTGAGAATCACAAGTTCTCTGACATCCTTAAATTTGGGGAAAGAATTGAAGAAGGAATCAAGAGCGGAATGGTAACTAATTTTGAGTCTTTACTGGCTACGAATAAAGCTTTGTAGTTAGGGGTTATATCCAAAAAGAAAGAAGTAGGAGCCGTGATGGTAGCCTAAGGGCCAAAAATTACCCCCACACACCAAACCCTATCACCCACATATCAGCCTTCACCTTCCAGATACCAAAAACCTACCACCACCTACCATACTTATAAAACACAACCTATATATTACCACTCATCACCACCAGCCCGCCAAAAATACAAAAAACCCAGATCAAATTTCGACCGTAGAACACCCAGACAATACACTCCTATTGCTGAACCTATTAATAAACTCTAAAAGACTTAAAGCTACCTGTTATGTCACCCCCATCTATTGTTGATATGGAAAACTCTTCCTAGTGGGTCAATTTGAACAAGACATGTGGCTATCAATCGGGCATGAAAGGACACACTATTGATGAATGTAGCACTTTGAAAGATAAGATCCATACTCTAATTGATACCAAGGTTATACAAGCAACAGAAGTCGCACCAAATGTCTACAACAATCCCCTCCCAGAACACAGGGGTGAGAGGGTAATTGTGATAGAAACTAAGGAAGAATGGGATTCAGAAGGATGAATTGGACTCATTCGTGGAGGGGATGAAACCACAATACCTCTAGTCACTCTTACACCCATTATATTGCAAATTCATTCATCAATTGAGGCTGAAATAGCCACTCTAACTCTGTTTGAGGTTAAAATAACAACACCCTCAACTGCACCAGCTCTGTTTAAGGTGAAAGGGACCACACCCTTCACTATGACGGTAGCCCCCACACCGTCGTTTAATTCCAATGCCATACCATGGGACTATAATGCCTAGTCAAGAAGGAAAAGAAAAGGTAAAATGGAAGAAATTGGTGCCACACAAGTCATGACCAGGATCGTTAGAGTTTGCACACTTGAGCATTTGGGAGGAACAAGTAAGAAAGCCGATCCCAAACAACCTATCATTAAAACCGGCCCAGATGATCTTTAGAGAAAGGTACAAGCAAGGGAGTACTCTGTAGTGGATCATTTGAACAAAACCCCTGCTCAGATTTCCTTTCTATCGCTGCTACAGAATTCTGAGATGCATAGGAATGCGTTAATGAAAGTGTTGAGTGAAGCTTATGCGCCCAACAACATCACCCGTGGAGAGATGGACAACATAGTAGGGAAAGTACTGGAGAGCCACAATATCACCTTTCACGAAGATGAACTACCACCTGAAGGACTGAGTCACAATGGACATTGCATATCACAGTACAATTTGAGGAAAAATCCATAGCCAGGTTCCCAATAGACAGGAGTTCAAGCCTCAACATTTGTCCGTTGGCTACTTTGAAAAGGTTGGGTGAAGATTTCCATGAGATACGAGCATGGAGTATGAATGTGAAAGCATTTGATGGGTCTCAAAGGGCCACAATTGGGGAAATCAACATTTGTTTGCAGATGGGCCTGACTTGGTTTCATGTTGAGTTTCAAGTATTGGACATATGTGTTATGTACAATCTTTTGTTAGGACGACCTTGGATACATGTTGCTAGAGCTGTAGCTTCTAAGTTATACTAGACCGTGAAGTTCAAATGGAAGTATTAGAAGGTTATTATTCATGGATATGGAAGCAATCCCATATACACCAATTAAACTGTTCTAGTTGTCGAGAATAGAAGGAAGTTGGGTGGAGAAACGTACCATCGTATAGAGCGTGTCAATGCAATAGAGAAAGAGAAGTGGTGGAGTAATAAGATCCAAAGCATACTGTTGTGGATAGCATATGAACCCATTAAAGGTCTTGGTGAGAATCTCCAGGGTATCACTAAGCCAATACAACTAAAACGTCATGGCAGCGCCTTTAGACTTGGGTCTTGGTACACTTGGCAGGAGTATGATGATTGGTCGCGGCCATGGCGTGGCCCCTATTACCCTCTTGAAAATCCAATACCATATCTGTATCAGACATTTCAACAGACTAACGTGATATAGGGGTTTGAAGAAGATGAGGCTTTTGCTGGCCTAAGGGATCTGTTTTTGGAGTATAAATACATGGACTGTAATGCAATAGTTGAGGAGGAGGAGGAAAAAGACCTCACCATTCAGACTTTGGAGAAGGGAGTTGTTCTCAAGAATTGGACTGCTCTACCATCCCGAGCCTGTCGAGTTCCTTGGTAGTCTGGAAATTAGAATAATCTATTTTTAAAAGAAATTTTAAGCATTTAAGACATTTTTAGTATTCTGTATTAAGACGCATTTTGTTTTGAAATAATTTCTCGAATCCTCGAGCCGTACTTGTTTTAACATTTCAAGATTTATCTAATAGCTATTTTAGTATTTGTTATTATCCTTTACATTTTTCTCTCTACAATATTATTATTACTTATCCTGATGAACTGAAAATAGGGACATGTAATGAGACAACACAACATAACGATAGTAAGTCAGAGGAAATAGAAGACGAAGACATAATCCCTAAGGAAATTGTCAGAGAAGTGGGAAATTTGAGAATAAGCCTACGTTAAATTTTGACGAAACCGTGATAGTCAACTTGGGAGATTCTGAAATAGTCAAAGAAACCCGCATAAGTATTCACTTGTCACCATCAGAGAAAGAAGAATACATATGTTTCCTAAAAGAATACAAAAATATCTTTGTATGGTCTTACTATAATATGACTAGTTTGAGCACAACCATAGTGGCTCACAAGCTTATTACAAAAAATGGCATGAAAAGTTACCATTTTCCTCATTGGGATATCATACCGCAGTCCGCACATCAATCGAAGCAACTCCCTACATGCTGGTTTATGGTACTAAAGCTGTCATTCCCGCCAAGGTCAAAATTCATTATTTGAGAATTACACAGGAAGCAGAATTCAATGATTCAGAATGGATAAGGAATCGTTATGACCAACTGGATCTTATCAATGGGAAAATAATGAATGCAGTATGTCATGGTCAACTTTATCATAACAGAATGTCTAGAGATTTCAACAAAAATGGTCAAACTTAGACAATTTGCACCGGGGCAGTTGGTGTTGAAACAAAACTTCCCACATAAGAATGAAGCTAAAGAAAAGTTTTTCCCAACTAGAAAGGTCCCTACATGGTCAATAAGGTACTAATAGGAGGAGAACTGATACTTGAAATGGACGGAGAAGCTTGGCCAAAGCCTATAAATTGTTGACATTTCCTCATCTGATGTAACTAAACTACGCTTGACCTGATTTCCATATAAAAAGGGATTCGTAGGCAGCCTGTGAGTTCAGTCCCAACTCAATAAAATTTTCATTTTCCACATAACCAGAAATTGGGGCAGAATTTTGAGGAAGATCCTCAAACTTCTGGAGCAAGTTCAGCCGACATCGTCATATGCAAGAAAGTAAGAGAATCGGTTAAGTCACTGCGGCAGAATTTGAGAAGGATTGTCAAACTTCTAGAGCAAGTCCAACAAACGTCGTCACATGCAGAACGATCGAAGGATCACTTTCTAAACCAGTGTAGAATTTTGAGGAAGACCATCAAAATTCTAATGCATGGAAGCCACAATGTCTCTAAAAGTGTCGCAGTCATTAGTTCTTCTAATTTACTTGATATTACATACCTCTATGTTTTATAAATAACTCTAGTTCATCAAAAACACGCATATTTTTATGAAAAAAATTTATTTCTATGGCAGCAAGGTGTTACCCAGGGTAACTCAAATAGGATCCCTAGAGCAAAGCAAAACAGACAAGCAAGTGAAGACACGAACTAGCCTTTCCAGTAAAACTCGCAATATTTCTTTGGATGCAGGAACAATGAACATGAAAGGAGCATTTGCAAGTATACGCATACCAAAATCGTTATCTTAATAACGGCAAAGGCCTCCAAAAGTAGATATGTCTCCAGGTAAGAAATATTTTGCTTCTACTTGCTATTTGTCCATTTCATGAGAGTAAGCCCTACCTTGAATCTTGCATAGGGGTAAGCCCTGCCTCCCTATTTTCATAAAGATAAGCACTGCATTTAAATGCATGAGACTAAGCCTTAACTCGAATCTTGCATGAAGCCAAACCTTGCGTCCCTATTTGCACAAGGCTAAGCACTGCCTTTCCTTGCCTGAGAATAAGCCCTGTATTAAATCTTGCATGAGGCTAAGCTTTACCTCACTATTTGCATGAGGTTAAGAACCTCCTTACAGTTCGAAGGCATCATCCTCATAGCCAGAAGACACCATTCCATGGCCTGTGGATATCTCAATGTTGCACATCATTATTCAAAGGAGTCATGGTTCATAGGCACCATTTTCATGGACCGAGAACATCATTTCATGGCACGAGAATCCCTTATCTCATGATTTATGGCCCATAATGTCATGGTCGAAGGACATCATCCTCTCCATCCAAAGGCAATCCTCATGGTCCAAAGGGAATTTGCACCATATTTAAATTCTCTCTATAACCCACATATATCTCGCATGGATCATATTTTAAAACTTTCAAGTAATCCAAGAGGTAACTTTCTTTCAAACAGGAGCAACCTTCGCTTCGATTTTCTCTCTCAGCATTCACACCCTCCCATTATTTCAAATGTAACCAACTCACATCAGTTAATCGCTTTTACTCTATGACCGTTCAGATATCTGCCTTGTGATACATCCATAACATCTCAAATTTCACGACTTCGCATAAATTCATCCGATACTATCCTACTTGAAAGAACCTTTTCCAAAACACACGACCATCCCTATAACAATGCCATTGGTTTCGTTAAACGTTGGATTCAGAACTAAACATGGAAAGATTAATATAAAAGAAGAGATACGTAGGCAGCTCAGAGACTAGAGTGTGGACTATATTTTTCAAATCACCCCATTCGGTCAAAATCGATCATCATTTCTTTACCCGACAACTCTTTCATCGTTCCCGGATAAAGAGAGGCAGTTGTTGATACCCAATTTGTCCCTCATATATTTTAAATATACTTATATATACTTTCAAATAGTGCACATGCATTATCATTGGATTTACAAGCATGCACAAGTATTTTTTTTTAATCAATTTTTCTATAATTTTAAGGGCTTTAAATCAATTTATTCCCTTATTTTATAGATAAATAGTCATTAATTGGCAATGATTTTTATCATCTAACTTCACCATTTACACCCATATTATGTTTTAAATATCTTTAACATATTTGTCATAATACATTTGCATTTTAAAGGCTAAAATTGAATATTTTGCAATAATATCCCACATATACTTATAATTACTTTATTTAAGCAAAAAATAACTTTTTATATTTTTAAAGTGTAATAATTATTATTAACTATTTTTATGCACAAATGATATATTTTTATTTATTAATTATTTTTTATAAATTATTTATCTATTAAATTGGGTTTTTCAAATCTGGCCCTAATTTTTAATTGCATTTTTGGACCTAAGCTGCCCAAACCAACCCAATTACCCCAGCCTAATTACTTAGCCCAGTCTGCCTAACCCAATGCCTATTTTACCCAACCCAAACCCCCTTCAATCCTGGCCGTTGATCTCTCAAGATCAACGACCCCCATTCAATACCCCATTTTAATTTAACTCCCCCTACCCCAAAAAAACCCTAATCACTCTTACCAAACGCCGCCCTCAAACTCCCTCCTCCCTTCCCCTCTGAAACCCTTAGTGCCGTCACCCCAAATCTTTCTTCGATTCTAACCGATATGGAATTAATCGATGATCTTCTTACCTTATTGGTTTTGTCTCACTATTGGTTACTCGTTCGTGGGATAACATAATGGCTTGCCTAATATGGCAAGCAGATTTTCCTCATTTCGGACCAAATCTAGTTCAAACCTTCCCCTTTTCTTATCTATGTTCATTTTTCATCTCTTTGGGGTACGAATCTCAAAGATTATATTGATTCTTTATTTACCCTAATATTAGGGTTTAAATATTTTTTAGATCTGTTAAAATTTTAGTGTTATTTTTGTTAAAAAATTTATTTATGTTTTCGCATTCTATCTATTAATATTTTTTATGAGTTTTTAAGATTTGTTCTGGTTCTATTTTTGATTGAATATCTACTTTAATGTTCCGTATACCTGTCTATATGCATTCTATTGTGATTTTCATTCATTACCTGACTAATTTTACTTGCCCAAAATTAGGGCTCACATCTTTTCAGATATGTTATGATTTTTATTTTGTTAACGTGTTTTCTTTAATATTTTCCTATAGCTGTCTATATGATTGTTATTTTCCTTTGATTATTCTGACTGATTTTACTTACCTTAAAATTAGGGTTCCGATTCTTATTTCATTTTTTTTACTGATTGTGTCTATCTGTTCTTGCCTTAAAGATTACCTGACAATCTTTGATTCCACACTTGTTTGATTACTGTTATGCGCGTCTATGCATTGCTATTTCTGAATTGCCTTAATAATGTGTTGAGATTTTCCTTAAATAAGTTGATTGTTTGTTTCCATATTTTTGTACCCTATCTAAGGCTATTTAAACTCCTTCCCTCTTTCCACTTAGAACAGTACTATGAACTCGAACTACTTTCACTACTAAACTTTATACTCTATGCTACTATATTTTGTATTTATTCCTGGTCGACTGGAAGTTAAGACTAGAAATCTGTATTGTTTTTTGTTGCTATTGATGGTCATTGCATCATTTCTTAAACATTTCCTATTTCATTCGAACTAGTAAGTCACTAAGACTTCTCCATCTCAATTGCTCAATAAGCTACAATACTAGATTCATTGCTATATGTGTGTTAGGCTTGTCTTAACTTAATGATGAAACCTGTTTGATTATGTGCACTAAATTTTTTCCTTAAGTGTGTTTAAATACGTTCCCTAAAACCAGTCTATCATGTACCCCTTAATCTATTCTGTTAGCATATTATTCTGTGCTCACTATGCTATTAGTTCTTACTAATCACCAGTGTGCTATTTTCTTAATCTGAATTCTTTAATGTCCTTGTGATATGATGACCCAAAAGGTCATCACTTGCTTTAGAAATGAATTCTACATTTCGAGGCCTTAAAAACCTCTCTTTACATTACCTCGATTTGCATGCGCAGTTCGGGCGTGTATCTAGAAAGCCATTGTGTGAAAATATGTAAAAAAATGATAAAATTTGCCTTTAAAATGAGTTTAAGTTGACTTCGGTTAACACTTTGGGTAAACGGACCCGAACCTGAGATTAGACGGTCCCAGAGGGTCCGTAGGAAAATATGGAACTTGAGCGTATGCCCGGAATCAAATTCCAAGGTCTCAAGCCCGAGAAATGAATTTTTAAAGAAAACTGTTCTTTGGAATATTTATGAGTTTTGGAAATGAAATGTGTTTGAAATTTGATGGTATCGAGTTCGTATTCTGGTTTTGGAGACCGGTACAGGACTTATATGCAATTTAAGTTGAGTCTATGAAATTTGGTAAGAAACGGACTTGCAATGATGTGAATCAGACCTTATTTGAGGAAATTGAAAAATTTGATGTTCTTAAGTGATTTCATGATTTTGGTGCTACATTCTTAATTCTTGAGGTTATTTTGGTAATCTGAATGCACGAGGTAGTTCGTATGATGTTTTCAGGTTGGTGTGCATGTTTGGTTTGGAGCTCCGAGGGCTCGGGTGAGTTTTAGATAGGCCACTGAGTGGAATTTGGACTTAGGATGTTGCAGATTTTAACTAGTATATTGCAGGCCTGCAGTCTTCGCATTTGCGAAAGCCTGACTCGCAAATGCAAGAGTTAAGTCGTAAATGTGAAAGAGCCCAGGCCAGAATTACCTCGCAAATATGAGGTACTCATCGCAATTGCGATGCCTCCAGTTGTAGCCATTTGTCGCAAATGCGTCACCACCGTCACAAATGCGAGTTCGCAATTGTGCTTCAATATTTAACATCTTTCCACATGATTTCAACTCAAAATCAATGATTATCATGGGGTAAAATAGGTGTTTTTGGTAGAACCTAGGTTTTTAAATTTTTGGGGATTTGGACCTCGATTTGAGGTCTGATTTAAGAAAAATCATATATTTGGATTCGTGGGGGAATGAGTAATCGGGTTTTGGTTCAAACCTCGGGTTTTGACCAAGTAGGTTTGGGGGCGATTTTTGAATTTTTGGGAAAAGCTTTAGAAAACCTATTTTGTGCATTGGAATTGATTCATTTAGCATTTATTGATAGAGTTAAGTAACTTGTGGCTAGATACGAGCGAATTGGTGGTGGAATCAAGAGGTAAAGTGATAGTTGAGGCTTGAATTATATTCTTGGCATCGAGGTAAGTGTTTGGTGTAGCCTTAGCTTGAGGGATTAGGAGTTGTGTCCTATTTTCTATGTGTTATTTGTTGAGTACGACATATAGTCATGGTGACGAGTATATATACATTGGTGTCAAGCATGCCCGTAAGTCTTAAATTGAAATCGTTGTGTTCTGGCATTGGGCGAGAATTATGATTATTCTCGTGGAAATTGCTTATGATTGAGTATTGATGTTAGTTGAGGTTCCTTTTATGAAGTTAAATATTGGAACAAGTTTGGTTATAGCTGATTCCCTTGTCGGGATGTATTTACTTATCCTGTCGATTCCCTTGCCGGGATAATGTTATTTCCTTATTGTTCCCTTGCTGGGACTCTTTCGTGATTGGTATTGAACTGTATGTTAGGATCGATGTTTACCGTGAAAATGGTAATAAAAATTAAATTGTAAATGGGACTCTAAAAATATATGATCTATTTTTATGCTAGTTGTTAGAGCTATTCATGATAGGCGTATGAGGATTAACGATGAAATATGAGATAAAGCGGGGCAGTGATCAAATTGAAGGGCTCGTTACCTGAGCTTCGAACTAGTCAACAAAAGACCTCGAGGTCGATATTCGGCTCAAGCTCGAGCTATCGGGGATAACCGGGGAGGGGATAACAGTTAAGATATGATTAAAGAACACTCTTTATGGCTAATACCGGGTAATAAATGACAGTAAGTATGAAAGTAATAAATGGAAAGAGTAACCTCGAGCAGATGAGTTAGAGAGGAGAGAGAGAGGGGGAGAGAGAGAGAGAGAGAGAGATTATTGCTTTAGTGTAGAATAGTTGGGATCGACCATAGTCGTCATTTACAAAGTGGTGTGGATTCCCTTTATATAGGAGGTAAATCCGGTTATGGTACGAAATATATTAATTACGAAAGTATGGAGATGGGACGGCTAGACGTGACGCCACAACACAGGATCTGTATAGGGCGGCTCTGTCAGACTTAACCATGTGCCTTGTGACCATTTTTCTCTAGCCTAGATCTTTGTCTTCTTTGACTTAAGCCTCAATGAACCCCGAGAGAGGGAACTCGATCGCAACCCCATGTTCTCGGGGTCTCAAGAAATTCTTCCGAAGTGGCTTGGTAGTAAGAAATTAAGACCTCTAATTTTTGCGCATACAGATAGTCTCCGTGTTTCCCAGAACGAAGTGATGGGAAATGATTCTAACACCTGGCCCCTCGAGTTTCTTGTGGCGACATCCTACCGATGACTCAACCTATGCACGAGCTTTTGTGATAACTGGCGCATCCTATATTCTTGTGTTTTCAACATCATTCAATGTACTGTCGTTTCCCTCTCTCCAAGCTAAAATTACCACCGTCGATTTGGTTCTTCAAGGATGCAGTAATTGCGTTTGCCGATCAGTCTTCCAAAGGCCTATGTGACAATGTCGTTGTCCCTTATATATAGGGGCGTTCTGCCATTGTTTTTTTATCCAAGTGTCTCCATATTCTTATTACCCTTTTCTCTTTACCATACTATTCTATCATTGATCATCATGTTTCGAGCTTGCGGCCTCAAGGTCGTTTGGCAACGCTCCTGTAGGCTGTGTTGTGGCTTTTTGCCTGAGCTTCCTTTGTCGAACAATATTTTGTCGTTCTGTTGATGTTGTGGTTGTTGTTACGTCTGTTGTCGCTGTCCCTGTTTCCTCGAGATGATGACATGTGGGGATAAACTTTCCTTACTCGTAAAAGGTTTGTTGGATTATATACCGCTGCTCAAGAGGGGGCTCGAATTATACACCACTTCTCACCTTTATACCCTGGCTCGACATGGCGGTCTTTTCTGAGCTGGTAGCCTGCATGGCTTGATGCTCCAAGAAGTGGATTCTAAGTAGCCGTGCAAGCGAAGCCGAGGCTCGCCAGGTCTTCCATCTCTCTGATGTTTTCTTGGCCAGTGAGGGTCCTCGACCTTCCGCGGGCTATGGCGTTATTTCATCCCTCCCTGCTCCTTGGTTTATCCTTTGGGGATATCAGTGTAGAAGGCTGGGGTAGGGCTTGTGAGGAGAGGGCACTTTTGGAAGATATTTTCTTTGTGTTCATGCGCCCAGGGAAGATGATATCTGAAGATGCTGACGCCGAGGTAGATCTTCGAACGTTTAGACTAGGACCTGGGCCTTCACTATATAAAGATCCTTGTAGGATTTTGTAATCATATGAGAGGACACCTCGAGGGCCATTGTACACGAATATTCATGAATATAGAGATACTTCATTGATCCCTATTTTTGATACTTGCCCTATTATTGTGTGTTTTTGTGCGCTTCGAGGCTTTTGAATATTTTCCTTTATTGTTGACTACTGATATCTAGCTCGGGCACAAACATTCTTTTCGATCTTCTGCCGATTGACATGGCTCTTTTCCGAGCCCATTGTCATACCTCGGACCAAGACTGAATTGGTCCGATGGATTAGGGCCGTCGGGCCCTTTGAGTTTTATGGAGATAGAGCACCAGACTGAAAATAAATTTCGGGCACTTGGAGTTTTTACTTTTGAGCTTTCACGTACATAACCTTTTAAGGTGTTTGTAGGTAGGTATCTGAGGAAGGGTTGTTCATACATAGGTGACTTCCTGAAGTCGAGCCCTTGTGGGTGGAGCTTGAATTGCTTATTTTTCTTCTTTAGAAAGGAAAACACGAGACCGGGTACCACCTCGAGCTATGATAGCGCTGCAGGCTTTTCGAAGCCTGACTTCTTTTTGATGCAAGTCCTCAAGTTCGGGCATCACCTCGGGACTGTAGATAATATTATTGACTCCTCAGAACTTAACTTCTTATTGTGGAGGTATCTGGGGTTGGGTGCTACCCCAGGATCTGTATTGAGGTTATTGGCCTCCCGGGGCTTATCCTAGATAGGTGAATCATTGCCATTACCCACATATATATGGATAGTCTCTTGCTTCATTTGAAGAACCCATGATATAAATAACTATCATTCTGTCATGTATCGGGTCCTTCGTCACCTTAAACGCAAAATTGTTGGTGTAGATCCCTGCTTTAGTCTGCCAATTCTACCATATCCTTGACTGCTACTTTAGGGCCGGCCCAGCAGAGAGGAGAGAGTCCAGTCCCAGTGCTCAGGATCTACGAGAGTTTACTCTAAAGACTATGCCTTCGATAAGCTAGGAACATTTAAAGATGGATATGTGATACTGTGGATGGGGAAAGGGGGTAGCATTACAGGCGCTTTACCCAGATGAGATTATTACAGACCCTGCTGATGGATTTCTAAATGTGTACTTATACCCTTTTGCACTAGGGACCTTTGATAGGGTCGTGCTTGATTTTTCTGCCTGAAGTATCAGATAAATTTGGCATAGATGGATCCGTCGTTTTGGTGAATAGTGCTAACGATGAGATTCTTTGTGGAGCAGGCTGGGCTCAAATTCACACTTAGCCACCTCGTTAGGCTGTACCAGCCCTTTCTTCATCGAGTCCTGCTAACCTTGCGGTGCCGTTCGTCCATGCCCTTTGTTTTTGATGAAAAGGAATATGGGGATCAAGAGTAGGTCAATCGATTCATTCGGGTCTGGACGGCTGACGTTATCCCCGTAGAGCTCATGCCTTTTCCCGAGGGATGGAATTATGTGCGTGAGTTGAACGTCTCAAGCTTTCTTAGATTCGCTTATAGTAAAAGCTAGTTTAGTAATTGTGTTTCCTCCTTTCTTGCAAAAACTTTGTGGTCGTCAGGTGAAGTTCTCGATTTGCCTGACTAGGTTCGAACGCTGGCGACCCATTCCACTTGCGATGAGCGTAGGTGGCGAGTTGTGTCCCGTGGCATATGGGAAGCAAACGTAAAGGTATGCACGTATGCTTCTTTTACCTTGGTCTTCATATATTTGAGATGACATTTTCCCTTTTCTTTTGTACTGGCTTTGCCGTTGTAGGTATCGGGCAGTCCCTTGGGGCAAGGCTGCGTTACTCCAGAGAGGGGAAGGAGCCGTCAGCCTCCGAGACAAGGGACAATTGTGATAAAAAGGACTACATTTGCAGTGCGATGGAGCTTTTAGTGGGGCAAAATAGGCCCATGTCTTCGAGGAAAGAACATTGCCCGAGCCTGCTATTCCCAGAGTCTTTGGTTTTGGAACAGTGGTTCCTCCGAGTGAATATGCCTTGAATGAGGTTGGTTCTTCCAGAGCCAAAGGGGTTAGACCAACAGGAGGGTGCTCGACCATCGAGGAAGTCCGCCGGCTTCACTTCGTGGTGAGTTTCTGCGTAGTCATTCTATATTTCGCATATTCCCTTCCTTGTTAATTTTTTCTTTTGCAAGCCTTTGATAGGATCAGGTCTAAGCTGCTCCGTGATGGCGCTAGGCTTCATAAAGCTCTGGATGAGAGTGAGTCCCTTAGGCTCCTCACCAAGGAGAAGTACGTTCAGTTGATGCTCTGGCGATATGAGGCGTCGGAGCTTGAATTACGGGAGTTATTTGATTGAGTAGATAACCTCTTGTAGTATGTGATCTGCCTTTTTAACCCTTAAGGTTAATCTCTTTGCCTATCTTAGTTGTAGAAAATATTGAGGCTCTAGAGCATCTTAGGGATGAAGCCGATGGAGTTGGAATGCTTGCAGTGAACTGAGGGCTCAGGTGCAGGCTCAAGCTTCGTAGGAGAAGAGTGCTTTGGCTAAAGTTACTGCCTTCGAGGCCCAACTCCGCTTGGCTCGTGTCAACACTTTAGTTAAAGCAGATATGATCACGAAGCTCGAGTTCGAACTCTAGAAGGTCAGGGCTGAAATTATCGATGCTCGAGCTGAAGTGGCATTGAGTTAGACTAAGGATGATTAAGAGATGGCGATTCATCTGAAGGATACAACTGATGACCAAGCCGAGTTGAAGAATCCCCTCTATTGTGAAAAGAGGATCGAGGAATATGTTTGTTGTTGATCCCGAAGAGAGGTACTTGAAGAGGTCGGTGCTAGGGGTTTTGTTCTCCCGGAAGAGCTGGCTCGAGCGAGTGCGGACGAGCATGATGCTCAGTCACTTTTTCCCGATATCGCGGAGAGCAAAGACAAGGCTGATAGAATTTGCCATTTTGTATGCGCCATTCTTAGAGAATGTTTGTAGATGGAGAACACATTTTTAGCATATGTGAATAAAAGAGAACTTGAAGCCTTTATCTCATATATATCCCTTTCTGCTTTGCTTTTGACCAGGCGGGCCGGTTTTGGAGTTTGGCCAGAATCCTTAGATTTGTACTACGGTTCTGGGGCTCATTAGACATGCCCGGGGCCTTTTATGCGTTTAGTTGATGCGGTCTTTAGTGCAATCTGGCGTGGGAGTCCTTAAGCTTTTGCTTGGCTGTCATGTCTTCAGTTTCCGAGTTGGATTGCGACTCGAGCCCAATTTTCCTTCCAATTTTCCATTTTCGTGGGTCGGAGAGGATAGCTCTTATGCCCTGGGCCGAAGCGACCTTTTAGTTTTGCGGCCCTGAGGCTCGTTTGGCTAGCGACTATAGATCTTACGCTTTTTCTCTTAGGCATATAAAGTTACCGATTTTGGATCTGGTCTTCGAATTGGGTTACGACTCGAGCTCATTTTAATCCTCAAGTTTTCAAATTTTTAGCTGGCGACAGTGGCTCTTATGATTTTTGGTTGTTGCAATCTTTTAGTGTGTGGCCTTGAGGCTCGTTTGGATGTGGCTCTTACGCTTTTTCCCTTAGGCATATGTAGGCTTTATTTTCATCTTGTTTAGGTATTTTTGAAATGATTTCTCCTAACCCGTTGTCGGTTCGGGAAAAACCTCAATTTCAAGTCGTTAGCAGCGATTTTCGAGCACCTCGGAAGGTTTTTAGCTTGTAGGTTGAGTAGATCGAAGCCTTATGATTTAGGATTGAATGGTCGAAGCTCATTTGCATATTGAGGGTAGCCTATTTTAACTAGTTCTTTTTGAAGTAGATTCAAAGTAATGGCTTGTGATTTTGTTAGTTACGGTCGGGCGTCCCCGAGTTGCATTAATTTGGCTGGTGCTACCGTTTTGACCGTAGTCATATGTGTTTGGCTAGAGGCATTTTTTATCTTGAGTGATAGTTTAGCTGTCTACATCAAGGGTATGCCCTTTCGGGAGTCTCACAAATGCGTCATATAGCTTAAACTTTGGGATTAAGTTTTATGCCTGTAGTATGGTCATACAAAATTTTCATTCCTATTGAGGTCTTACAGTTTTTGTTGCTATGTTAAATGGATCTGGCAAGACTGATTCTGCTCGCTCGGGGTCTCACGGCCTCGGGTTTTCCAATCTATGGCGATTGAAGATAGTCACCGAGTTATCGAGTTTGCTTAGGCTCGAAGGCCATTACTCGTGAGTTAGGAATTACATCGTTGGGGACCTTATAAGCATGGAGTTCCGACCCTGAGGTCCTACGAGTGTTAAATCATTGACGCTAAGTCTCCGAGTAGTTTGGGATGTACTCAATGTGGGGAGGGGGGATGCTTGGCGTGAGCATGCCAAAATTTTCGTTTTTGGAGTACAAGATGCTGAAAGAAAGTTTTAATTGCTTAGCATAAATACATGTCGTTTCCTTGCCGTGAGCTCGGCCTGTGAGGGCACAACTCGTTTGACCTTTTGGCCCAGTACATGATTTCCTATTGGAACTCAGTCTGTCATTCCCCAGCCCTTCCGAGCCGAAGGCGCCTTCAAGCAGGGTGCCCTCCATTATTCGTGTTTGATTTCAAAAGAAGCCCTGCGAACTTGTCGGACCCTTCTTAGGAGGCACGTTACTCTGCTGAGAACCTTGCTGGCGGGGCCCTCTTCGGGGCGAAAGTCCAGCCAAGGGTAAAGAGTGCGACGGGTGCCATTAAGGCCTATGGATCTCCGGGTAGGGTTAGTACTTCCGAATGCCCTGACCGGGTGTCTGCATATAGGTTAGTATAAAATAACAAAGGAGAGAGGCAGTTTAATTTTACCGTGCGTAGGCAACGTTCCAAGGTTCGATATGTTCCTCCTGTTTTAGAGCGAGGACTCTAGTACAACCCTCCTCTTGTGTTTAATTGGACTTGGGAGAAGGCATGGTTCGCTTACCCTTCTGACTCTTTTGAGAGTGGAGATATTGGTGCCGGTGATATTTTATGTGATGCAAACTTTCCCATTGCCACATGTTTCTTTCTGCTGATGGTTCCAATTATATACCTTGAGTGGGATTTCATCTTTTTGGCCGAGGGGGGACGTTTGAATAAGGTGTTTGTGTGTTGCGCCTCCTTTGATGACTCGAAACTTGACGTCCGATCCGGACCATCCATGCTGAACTGAGAGAATGGTCTTTCTCCTTGTTGTTGCGATCACCATTTGGAATCCGAAAAAGATTCGATAGGCGGGTGCAATTTGACTCATCGGTCTGAGCCACCTTAGTATCGTCGGCTTGCCAGCGTTGATCGAGCCACCTGAATTCATGAGCACATGTTTTATTTGAAATCGATCGAATAAGGAAGAAGATTATCGGTGCATCAGTGTGAGGCCAAGACTAGGTCTCGATATCCTTTTTGCTGAATCTGAGGGCGTCCTAGGGAATATATCCGCGGATCCATTTTTCTCTGGTGACGAGCATTTTTACTCTCCTTTTATGAGTTCTCGGAGAGTGTCATCGCTCCTCCACTATCGTGGCAATATGTCGTGTCTCATTTACTTCATTCTTCTTGGCCGCCTTCTTTGCTCAGAGCTGAACTCGAGCCCGATCGCTTGACAGTTCTGGGCGGTGACTTTTATTGAGTTGCTTGGCTATTTTCCTCAGGAGCTGGTGGCCATTTTTGGCCCCGTGGCCGTGCGTGTTATATAGTTCACACACCAAGTAGCGGTTTCTCTGAGGGGGATTTGGCTGAATAGGTCCGGGCTATCTAGTAACTCTGCTTTTGCTGACGGTGAACACAATGTATGATACAGTGATGTGGAAATTGTATCTTTACGAGCGTGGCACCCTTACTGGCCTTGTGTCCCTGCTGAATCTGGCTCTATTAACAATTCCTTGAGGATATTTTTCTCGATCTATTCTCCGATCATTGCGAGGTAGATTGCGTCTCAGGGCATTCCTCCTATCTTCGATGTACGAGCGTTATCTTTCACTATTTAGCATCGGGTTCTTTGCTAAGAGCCAGTTTGGGTATACTGAGCTCGAGGGGGCTCCCGACTAGTCTTTCACAACCCTGATTTGCGACTGATGCCAGGTGTGGCCGTCCGATCAGGTCTTGGTTGGATTCCTAATCAAGTTTTGTTTTAACTCTCTTGAGATCGTCGGGCTTGGTTCATTTCTACTTTGAGTGAAGGCTTGTGCCACCCAGTCATCCGAGACCGGGGGTAATCCTGTTCGTTCCCTCTGGGAATGAGATGCGAATTGTCGCAGCATTTCATTCTCCCTTTGCTCGGTCTTGGATGCATCGGGCCTTCTCACCGTTGCTTTGATGACATCGGAGTATGCCTTTATCGAGAAATCTGTCGGTAGGGTAAGTGAGTTTATGCGGTTGGGTTCTACGTTATGATGCCACATATGGAACCTTTTGATAGCGTTTCTCCGAACCTCTTCAATATGGTGTACTCGATCTCATCGTCTTTTGGGTCATTGCCTTTTACCACGTATAAGCTGTGATGTATTCGTTGGGATCTTAGGTCCCATTATACGTAAGGAGTTTCGTCATTCTGAACTTCTTTGTAATAGGTTCTGGGGCCGCTTTCTTGGGGAACGATTGTTGCACAAATTTCCACAAATCTATACCCTTTAGGATCGGGGCGCGCACGGGATTTCCTCGACCCTGTAGTTGTAAGTTTTGAGCTTCTTATCATTGGCTGCTATCATTTTCTCACCTGACTCGATCCTTTATTTAGAAGTAAATTCTACATTCTAAGGCCTTACAAATCTCTCTATACATCACCTCGATTTACATGTGCAGTCCAGGCGCGTAGCCAGAAAGCCACTGTGTGGAAATCTGTGAAAATAATAAAATTTTCCTTTAAAATGAGTTTAAGTTGACTTTGATCAACATATTTGGTAAACGAACCCGGACCTGACATTTGACAGTCCTGGAGGGTCCGTAGGAAAATTTGGAACTTGGATGTATGCCCAGAATTGAATTCTGAGGTCCCAAGCCCGAGAAATAAATTTTTGAAGAAAATTATTTTCTCGAATATTTATGAGTTTTTGGATATGAAATGTGTATGGAATTTGATGGTATCAGACCCGTATTCTGGTTCCGGAGCCCGTTACAGGTCTTATATGTAATTTAAGTTGAGTCTATGAATTTTGGTGAGAAACGGACTTAAAATGATATGACTCGGACCTTATTTGAGAAAATTGGAAAATTTTATGTTCTTAAGTGATTACATGATTTTGATGCTAAATTGTTAATGGTTGCGGTTATTTTGGTGATTTGAATGCACGAACAAGTCTGTACGATATTTTTAGGTTGGTGTGCATGTTTGGTTTGGAGCCCCGACGGCTCGGGGAAGTTTTAGATAGGCCAGCATTACCTCACAAATGCCGAAAATCTTTTATTTTTCAAACCCTTTCAGTTCCAAAATACTCTTGGGCGATTTTTAAAAGACAACTTCTCTTCCAGATCAATTGTAATTCAATTCTAACTCATTTTCTTCAATCTTTAACATCTTATCACATGATTTCAACTCAAAATCAATGATTTTCATGGGGAAAAATGGGTTTTTTTGTGTAGAACCTAGGTTTTTCAATTTTTGGGGATTTGGACCTCAATTTGAGGTTGATTTCAAAACAAATCATATATTTTGATTCGTGGGGGAATGGGTAATCGGGTTTTAGTTTGAACCTCGGGTTTTGACCATGTGAGTCTGGGGGCGATTTTTGACTTTTTGGGAACAACTTTAGAAAACATGTTTTCGTGCATTGGAGTTGATTCATTTAGCATTTGTTGTTATAGTTAAGTAACTTTTTGCTAGATAAGAACGAACTGGTGGTGGAATCAAGAGGTAAGGAGATAGTTGAGGCTCGAATTGTGTTCGTGGCATCAAGGTAAGTGTTTGGCCTAACCTTAGCTTGAGGGAATAGGAGTTGTGTCCTATTTGCTATGTGTTATTTGTTGAGTATGACGTATAGGCATAGTATCGAGTATCTATATATTGGTTCCAGGCATGACTGTGAGTCTTAAATTGAAATTGTTGTGTTCTTAGCAAATACTACAAATGCCTAAGTTGTTGACTCTCTGTGTTGGGCAAGGATTATGATTAATCTCGTGGAAATTGTGTATGGTTGGGTATTGGTGTTAGTTGAGGTTTCTTTTGTGAAGTAAAATGTTGGAATAAGTTTGGTTATAGCTGTCACACCTCCTTTTTACGCGCCTACCCCGAGGGTAAAGCATAAGGGAGTTTTTTCAATTTAAGTGACAATATTCGAAATGAGATTATTTATTTATTTCAGAGTCGCCACTTGGGAAAGGTTTGGCTTTTGGTGTCCCAAGTCACTGGTTTATCTTGACTCCCAATTCGAGGAAAATATTCGACTTTCCAAATGAAGTCGGCGAACCAGAAATTCTAAGTAAGGAATTCTGTTGACCCGAGGGAA
>MU740945.1:54664-81810 GCA_026770625.1 Nicotiana glauca | reverse complement strand
ATCAGCCTCTCGGGCTCACTCCCAACTCACAAGGTACAACATCAGCCTCTCGGGCTCAATATCAGTATCTCAGAACAGTATCAGTCCCTCAGGCTCAGAACAGTATGAAGCAACCAAACAATGAAATAAGAGCACATAATTATTATGGCAGATAATGCAGATAAGGAACAAATGCATGGGTGCAATGCAATGCATATGACGGTACACTCTAGTACCCACTGCGGCGTGCAACCCGCTCTATTTATTTATCGTCGACGGCGCTCACTGGGGGTGTGTACAGACTCCGGAGGGGCTCCTACAGCCCAAGCGCAATATTAGCCATCTCGTAACATCGAATAGGCTCTCGACCTCAATATCAATATATCATTGCTGCGGCATGCAGCCCGATCCGTATCAATATATCACTGCTACGGCGTGCAGCCCGATCCATATCTATATATCATTGCTGCGGCGTGCAACCCGATCCATATCAATATATCATTGCTGCGGCGTGCAACCTGATCCATATCAATATATCATTGCTGCGGCATGAAACCCGATCCATATCAAGTGTAAACATAATCACTATCGGGTCCTCGACCCATCTCAGTCAAGTAATGCACAACCTCTCGGGCATAACAAGTTATAGGGATACTTTTCATTCAATATTCATGTTCAAAAGTACAGTTTTTATAACACTTTTAACAGTTGAAAACATGACTGAGAGTATGGTTTTATGCAAACAAGTGAGGAAAAACACATAAGGATCCCCTAAGGATTCTACAGGTCGTCACAAGGCCCCAAACTTAGCAGTAAGCTCAATTCTCAATAATAAAGTATGCGTATCAATCGCCAATATAGTAGAAAATAACACTTGGGATGGATCAAGTCACAATTCCTGATAGTAAACGACCCCGCACTCGTCATAAAATGCGTGTCACGCCTCAATATAGTGTTATGATGTGAAAGTCCGGGGTTTCAAATCCTCAGGACATCATTTACAAGCATTACTCACCTCAAGACGGCAAAAAATTCTAGCTCGTTATGCCCTTTCCACTCGAATTGGCCTCCTCATGTGACGAATCTGCCCAAAATCACAACGAATATGTCGCATTATGCTAAAGGGACAATACCCAATCGAAAGCAATCGAAAAATATCAAAATTCACCAATTTGACAAAACCCGAGCCCCGGGCCCACATCTCGAAACTCAAAAATTTTTATACCAAAATGTTCTTCGTCCTCTCACTAATCTGTACATATAAAGAACACAAAAATCGGAGCTCGTTTGACCCTTCAAATCGACCCTAGAAAGATCTTAAAATCACAAGCCCTAAAACCCCACTTTTCTACTGATTTTTCATGTTCTAATTCATATATAATCTTGTATTTAACTTGGAAATAAGTAGAAACAACTAACCTTTGATGCTTGATGAAATACCCGTTGAAATTCTCTCAAAAATCATCCAAACCAAATTAAAGAAATGAAAGAAATAAGCCAAATCCGTGTTTAAAAGAATCTGCCCGTGCTTCTGTACAAGTTGTATATCCTATTAAAATTGTTCCTTGTCGGACACCTTCTGTTTAAACACCCATAACGTCTTGTATAAATATCCAAATGAAAAACGGTTTGAAGATTTAGAAACTAGACTCGATGATATTTAATTTGATAGGTTGTACACCATATAACTCTTTATATATCCCGAGATATGAGCTTCTAAAATAGGCTCCATGAAATCAGAAAATTCTGGAGAAACTGCTCCACAAGTCATTTTCAATCGATCATAACTTTCACTACAGATGTCCAAATTACAATTTCTTTAGCTTTCTGGAAACTATAGATGAAGGGCTACAACTTTCATTTTTAAATCATCTCAAAATTTCTTGTAGATAAAAAGATATAGGCCCCCAAAGTATGCTCCACGATTGCTGTCCAAAGGCCTTCTGCAGAAAATTGCAGCAGTTCCCTTTTTTCTTTTTGGGTCCGAATTCCATTCCGTTAACCTTCCGAAATCCACCAGAGGCCCTCGGGACCTTAACCAATTATATCAACATGTCCCACAATATTATTCAAACTTGTTCCAACCTTCGGAATACCCAAAATAACATCAAAACATCAAATCATCATCGGATTCAAGCCTATGAATCTCAAGAACTTCCAAATTCCACATCCGATGACGAAACACGTCAAAACTAGTCCGAATGACCTAAAATTTTACAGACAAGTCCAAAATGACATAACGAAGCTACATCAACTCTCTGAATTCCATTACGACCCTCAGATCAAAATCTCACCTATCAACCGAAATTCGCCAAAATACTAACTTTGTCAATTCAAGCTTAATTCTACACCGGTCATCACCAAAAATATTCCGGACATGCTCCTAAGTCCCAAATCACCTAACGAAGCTATCCGAACCATAAAATTTGCATTTTGATCCCTCTAACACATAAGTCAATATCCGGTTGACTTTTCCAACTTAAGCTTCCTTAAAAGAGAGTAAGTGTCTCAAACCTTACCAAAATCATTCCGGAATGACTTCAAATTTTGCACACAAGTCACATTCGACATTATGGACTTGACCCAACTTTCGGAATTGCATTCCGACCCCGATATCAAAATTTCCACTTGCGTTCGAATTTTCTCAAAAACCTCCAAATGACTTCAAAATGACCTCCGGACATCCGAATTCACTTCTGATCGCGCTCCCAATTCCAAAATCACCATACAGAGTATTCGCAGACTCGGAATCCCAAACGGACATCTATAACACTGAAATGCCTTCCAACCCAAATTTATGAAATTCTTCTAAAATACTAACTTCCACAATATACGCCGAAATGCTCACGGGTTATCCAAAACCAAATTCGGACAAACGTCCAAGTCCAAAATCATCATACGAACCTGCTAGAACTTTCAAATCTCGATTCCGAGGTCATTTACTCAAAATTCCATTCTTATCCATTTTCTTCAACTTAAGGCTACCGCAATGAAAATTTTCTTTCCAATTTGACACTAAATTTTTCCGAAGTTCAACTCTTACCATACGCACATGTTAATATACCTGAAATGAAGCTATTCATGACTTCCAACTGCTGAACGACGCGCTAGAGCTCAAAACGACCGGTCGGGTCGTTACACATTTGAAAGTTACTCTTAACTCTTGAAGTGTTGAAATGTAAAACGTATGTGATATTGGGTTAATATATTTTGGTTTTATAGAGACGATATAGATTATGGAGTGTTTTATCTTTTTATTTATATAAATTTCAGGTTATTACAAATTTTATATATCTAAATATTCATTTACAGGCAGGGCTTAATAGTGTAATAGAACCGTTACAATAGGTCTTGCAAACCGTTCCAATAGGTCTGACAAATTACTCCAAAATAGTCTAAAAGCACTGTTCTAGTAGGTCTTCAAAACCGTTCCATTAGGTCTTACAAATCATTCCAAGATGTGCAACAAACTGATACAATAGGTAGTTAAAACCGTTGCAAAAGAAATAAAACCGTTACAGTAGCGTAATGAAACCGTTAGAATATTTGTAAATAAACGTTGCAATAGCTTACATAACTGTTGCAATAAATTATATGGTAACAGCTGCCAACCGTTGTTGTAAACTCTATGGCAACGGTTTTTAACCGTTACAACTGGAAAGAAATACTCGTTGCTTTAGACGGAGGAACACCTGTTGCGATAGATATCCCTTAAGCAATGGTTTGGCTAACCGTTGCAAGAACCGTTACTCTAGATATACTGGCACGGCAGCGTATGTAGCGGTCGCTAAATCGTTCCAATAGCTCTATGGCAACGGTTGACCTCTCTGTTGCAACGGTTTTCCGGCTGTTGCAATAGGCTCATTTTCCAGTAGTGCACATCCGCTATTTAAATGTAATTTTATATGATTATGGTTAATGTTATATAAATGTAATTTTATATGATTATGGTTAATTCTCGACTTGCGGGCTAGCTTTTGATGTATGTTGAGTTCGGCATAAATTCCGTTTCTTTAGCCGCTGATGCCAACTGCCATATTTTTATAAAAAGATAGTTAACATTTAATATGATATATTTTGATCAAGCTGGAACAAATATACCCATGATGATATATCTCTCGCAATAATGAACTCTAAAGCTAGTGTAAGATTAATAGTGAAAACTACTAACTGTATGGGCATATGGCTGGCCACAAAGTACAATTGTTATATTTGCATGCTTTAATCATGTATTTCACAACTCCATATTATTTAGTAAAGAAATAGTAAGGGAAGAAAAAAGTGATAAGCATTAACAGCTATATTTCTGTTAAAATACCAATTTTAATAAGAGGAACTAGGCTTAACTCTATTTTTTAGGCAATTAATTTACATTCCTAAATAGAAGGTTTATGGCCAACCTAACTTGGTCTTAGGTTCAACATCAGCAATACCTGATGAAGTACGTAACAAAGACTCCGAAATATTTATGCCTAGAGGTTCGTTTGGTTTTATGTCTGCTGAAACACTAATTGTTTCCTCAGGTTCACATTAATTTTAATGGTCTATTTTTAATATATAGGTCGTACACCAACTACAAAGTCTGCTCCAATTATCGGTCAGTTGCGTTCAAACTATGCTCTGCTGAAGAAAGTTCCAATCTGCAAATTTTGCTCAGCAAAGAGATTTCAATATAAACCAACCTCATTTTGTTGTGGCAGTGGGACAATAAAGTTAACTTCTCATCAAATGCCTACAAAACTGCGTAATTTATTTCTTGGAAACAGTGTGGAGTCCAAACACTTACGAACATACATTAGAACGTATAATAATCTTTTTGGGTTCACATCACTTGGTGTAAATTATGACAAAGATTTAGACAAAAAAAATTCTGGTATCTATACCTTTAGAGTTCAAGGGAAGATGTACTGTTGGATAAATAATTTGCACCCACTGATGACAAACCAAGAAATATACAACTGTACTTTTATGATAACTGCAATGAGCTGGCACACAGGATGGCATGTTCCGCCAGAATTCATGAATCAGTAGTGAAAGAATTGATGGATATATTATCAATAAATCAATACTCTGTGTTTTTACGGTCTTTGGTACATATGCCGAACTTTCAAGATTTGCACACAGCCCTCAAATGCGACCTAAATTTGGACTACAGAGTATATAATTTGCCGACTTCATCTGAAATTGCAGCAATATGGACCGAGGAAAATGATAGTGCAGCCTTTAATGCACCACATATTCAAATTTACCCTCGCACTGATCGAACACAAATAGTGAATTACTATTATGGTTATTATGATGTATTGCAGTATTCGCTATTATTTCCGCTAGGGCAATGTGGATGGCATTGTGGTATTAAGAAGCTCCCAGCAAATTGTCATGCGTACTTACGAACTGCACATCACGAAAAGGTACCAAGTATATGAAATGTTATGTCACTTGACGGATATCTTAAAATGAAAGCTGGAATTCTTAAAAATGGGCAGCGATGAAGAGATATAGTTTTTGTTCATGAGTATTATTGTTACAAATTACAAATGAGAAATGACGATAAAGATGAAATATTGCATACCGGAAGAATATTTCATCAGTATTCAATTGATGAATACATTAAACTCGAAACACAAAGGTTGGATTTCGCAGCGTTCAATCAAGATTTATTAAGGATGGCTATGCTACAAAGACTTATTGACATCTTACGATTAGGTGAACGCGATCCTTCTAATATCGGGAAATAAAATTATCACGACCCCAACATCGGTCGTGATGGCACCCAACGCGATTGCTAGGCAAGCCCGACCATTGTAACACTCTCAACCCGAGAATGAAAACTCATCACCAGTTAATTAGATATTTGTAGTAGTTTGCAAGATTAATAATTCTGACAATAGATAGAAACAATACGGAAAGCCATAGTAATACCAATATAACTCCCAAAAGATTTGGGGTCACGAGTCTAGAGCCTCTAAATACAACTGAGTCTAGGATGCGGAAATATAAATAGATAAGGGGGAGAAGTCGGGTCCTGCAGACGCCAGGCAGCTACCTCGACAACTCCTGAGATAATCTGGAGCGCAACAACAACGCTACTAAGCCTCCGGAACACCTGAATCTGCACACATGGTGCAGGGAGGAAAATGAGTACTTCCAACTCAGTGAGTAATAAGCATATATAATGACTGAGAATGAGAATACCCGAAATACCACAATGTAAAGCTACAGACAATAGTTTAGCACAATTAACGGTGAAAATGGCAAAAAGATAATGACAGACAAATATCAATGTATGAATGCAATGCAATGCATATGACTGCTGCGGCGCGCAGCCCGATCCATTTGGGTACCCGGGCTCACTATGGGCGTTCAGACTCCGGAGGGGCTCCTACAGCCCAAGCGCAATATCATCGTATCATCGCTGCGGCGTGTAGCCCGATCCACACTCAGTCCAGAATATGCATGTGAGCCACACAGCCTAATGAAGTTATGGTTCTCAGTTCCAATTATTAGGAAAATATAGTTTAAGTTTTTAAAACCATAGGAATGTGACTAAGCATTTCGAAACAGTGTTTAACTCAGGATTGAAATCATATAACATGCTAAGCATCATGCAAGCAGTGATAATAATCCCTAAGGGATTCAAATAATCAGCACACAGCCCAAATGTATCATAAAAATCCAAGTAGGATTTTACTAATCGGTCTCTAGTCAAGAACACAGCTTGAACACCACTCGGGGTGGACTAAGCCATAGTCCCCAATCACAAATGACCCCGCACTCGTCATAGAGTACGTGTCTCGCCTCATTATAGTGTCGCATTGTGATATACCGGGGTTTCAAACCCTCAGGTCATCATCTACATCTATTACTCACCTCAAACCGGCCATAAGTCTAGTCTGCTATTCCTTTTCCTCTTGAATCAACCTCCTCGCGTGCTGAATCTGATCAAAACCACAAGGAATACGTTACAATAGACTAATGAAACATAACCCAATCGAAAGAACTCGAAAAACACCAAAAATCACGAAGTTGGCAAAACCCGAGCCCCGGGCCCACTTCTCAAAAAATTACAGAATTTATATCATCGGATTCCTCGTCTCGCCACGAGTCCGTACATATAAAATTTACTAAAATCGGAGTCCATTTGACCATCCAAATTCCATTTTTACATTATAACCTCTCAAGCCTTAACTTACTCCACTTTAGGTGAATTTCCACTAATTTTTATGATAAATCTACCATAAACTCGAATAATTAGGTCAAGGAACTTACCTCTAATCAATTCTCAGTCAAAACTCTCAAAAATTCTCGCCCAAAGCTCTCCAAGTCGCTCAAAAATGGTGGAAACTACCTCTTGCTCGCGGATGAAATATAACCTTTAAAACCGTTTCTGTCCACAGTTACTTTTGCTTCTGCGGTCCTGCTTCCGCTTATGCGGGACCGCTTCTGTGGCAAAAAATCCGCTTATGCGGTTCTCACTTAAAAACCAACTCTTCGCTTATGCCACTCAAACTCTGCTTCTGCGGTTCTCTTAAAACCGCTTATGCGGTAAAATGTTCTCTCATGCGGACCCGCTTAAGCGACCGCCTTCCGCTTATGCAGAATCACCCAAGACCATGCCTGACCGCTTCTGCGACCCCTTACCCGCTTCTGCGGAGCCTCTTCTGCGGTCCATTTCCGCAGAAGCGGAAATACCAGATGACAGCAACAACAGACCTGTAGCAAACTTCAAAAACTCTCGTTTAACCATTCGAATTCACCCCGAGGCCCCCGGGACCTCAACCAAAAATACCAACACACCCTAAAACCTCATTCAAACTTGTTCCAAGCCTCAAAACACATCAAAAAACGCTAAAACCATCAAATCACCTCGGATTCAAGCCTAAGTTTCTTAAAAACTTCCGAAATACGCATTCGATCGAAAACCCGACCAAAACATCTCCGAATGACCTGAAATTTTGCACACACATCAAAAATTACCTGACGGAGCTACTGCAACTCTCAGAATTTTATTCCGACCCTCGGATCAAAATCTCACCTATCAACCGGAATTCGCCAAAATTCTGACTTCGCCAATTCAAGCCTAATTCTACACCGGACCTCCAAAATCAATTCCGATCACGCTCCTAAGTCACAAATCATCCCCCAAAGCTAACCGAATTACCAGAATTCATATTCGAGCCCTCTAAATAAATAGTCAACTTCCGGTTGACTTTTCCAAAACAAGCTTTCCTTTAAGAGACTAAGTGTCTCATTTCCATCTAAAACCAATCCAATTCTACTCGATCACCTTAAATACTGATATTGAAGCATAGAGAAACATAACTTGGGGGAAACGGGGCGGTGACTCATGTGATGACGGGCCGGGTCGTCACATCCTCCCCAACTAAAACAAATGCTCGTCCTCGAGCGGGTCAAGAAACATACCTGAAGCCTCAAATAGGTGAGGATATCTGCTCCGCATCTCCTGCTCGTTCTCCCAAGTAGCCTCCTCCACGGGACGACCTCTCCACTGCACCTTCATCGAGGCTATATCCTTTGACCTTAATCTCCGAACCTGACGACCCAAAATAGCAACTAGCTCCACATCATAGGTCAAATCATCATCTAACTGAACCGTACTGAAGTCTAACACATGAGACGGGTTTTCAACATACTTCCGGAGCATAGAAACATGTAATACCGGATGAACCCCTGATAAGCTGGGTGGCAAAGCAAGCATATAGGCCACCTCCCCAAACCTCCTGAGTATCTCAGAAGGTCCAATGAACCGTGGACTCAGCTTCCCTTTCTTTCCAAATCTCATAATGCCCTTAATAGGCGAAACCTTCAACAAGACCTTCTCGCCCACCATATAAGATACATCTCGAACCTTCCTGTCCGCATAACTCTTCTGACGCGACTGAGCTGTACGAAGTCTCTCCTGGATAACTTTCACCTTATCTAAGGCATCCTGGACCAATCTGTCCCCAATAGCCTAGCCTCACCGGGCTCAAACCAACCAACCGGAGATCTACAACGTCTTCCATATAAGGCCTCATACAGTGCCATCTAAATGCTGGACTGATAGCTGTTATTGTAGGCAAACTCTGCAAGTGGTAGGAACTCAGCCCAAGAACCTCCAAAATCAATAACACAGGCACACAACATGTCCTCCAATATCTGGGTAGTACGTTCAGACTGCCCGCCCGTCTGAGGATGAAATGATGTGCTCAACTCTACCTGGGTACCCAACTCTCGCTGAAAAGTCCTCCAAAACTGGAAAGTAAACTGAGTACCCCTATCTGAGATAATAGAAACTGGGAACCCATGCAACCGTACAATCTCCTGGATGAAAACCTCTGCTAACCGCTCCAAAGAATATGTAGTACACACCGGAATGAAGTGCGCGAACTTGGTCAGCCGATCCAAAATCACCCAAATCGAATCAAACTTCCTCGACGTCCGAGGGAGACCACTCACAAAATATATAGTAATCCTCTCCCACTTCACTCGGGAATAACCATGCGCTGAAGTACACCACCGGGCCTCTGATGCTCATATTTCACCTGCTGACAGTTGAGACACCGAGCTACATGACTCACAATATCCTTCTTCATTCTCCTCCACCAGTAATGCTGTCTCAAATCCTGATACATCTTTGCGGCACCTGGGTGAATAGAATACCGTGAGCTGTGGGCCTCCTCCAATATCAACTCCCGAAGCCCATCCACATTGGGCATGAAAATCCGGCCCTGTATCCTCAACACACCCTCACTATCAATAGTCACATCCCTGGCATCATCATGCTGAACCCTGTCCTTAAGGACAAGCAAATGTGGATCATCATACTGACGCTCTCTGATGCGGTCATACAGGGAGGACCGAGATATCACACAAGGCAACACCCGACTAGGCTCCGAAATATCTAGCCTCACCATCCTGTTGGCCAAAGCCTGGACATCAACTGCAAAGGGCCTCTCCCCAACTGGAATGTACGCTAAACTACCCATACTCACCGCCTTCCAGCTCAAAATCTCGGCCACTACATTGGCCTTCCCCGGATGATACAAAATGGTAATGTCATAGTCCTTGAGTAACTCAATCCACCTCCGCTGCCTCAAATTTATATCCTTCTATTTGAACAAATGCTGAAGGCTACGATGATCAGTATATACCTCACAAGATACGCCATATAAGTAGTGCCTCCAAATTTTCAAAGCGTGAACTATAGAAGCCAACTCCAAATCATGAACGGGGTAGTTCTTCTCATGAGGCTTCAACTGACGAGAAGCATATGCAATAACTCTACCCTCCTGCATCAACAAACATCCGATCCCAACTCTCGAAGCATCACAATACACGGTGTAAGAATTTGAAGCTGATGGTGACACTAACACTGGAGCTGTGGTCAAAGTTGTCTTGAGCTTCTGAAAGCTCTCCTCGCACTCGTACGACCATACAAATGGTGCACCCTTCTGCGTCAACTTGGTCAAGGGCGAAGCAATAGATGAAACACCTTGGACAAACCGGCGATAATAATATGCCAAACCGAGGAAACTCCGAATCTCCGTGGCTGAGGATGGTCTAGGCCAACTCTGCACCGCCTCTATCTTTTTTGGATCAACCTGAATACCATCACTGGACACCACGTGTCCCAGAAATGCCACGGAACCAAGCCAGAACTCACACTTGGAGAACTTTGCATAAAGCTTCTCCTCCCTCAATCTCTGTAATACTACTCTCAAATGCTGAGCATGCTCCTCCTGGCTACGCGAGTATACCAGGATATCATCAATAAAAACGATAACAAAAGAATCCAGATATGACCGAAATACACTATTCATCAGATGCATGAACGCGGCTGGGGCATTAGTCAGCCCAAAAGACATGACTAGAAACTCTTAGTGCCTATATCTTGTTCTAAAAGCCGTCTTCATAATATCAAAATCCCTAATCTTCAGCTGGTGATAGCCTGAACGGAGATAAATCTTAGAGAATACCCTTGCCCCCTGGATCTGATCAAACAAATCATCAATACAAGGTAGTGGATACTTGTTCTTCACTGTCACCTTGTTCAACTGCCTGTAGTCAATGCACATTCTCATTGTGCCATCCTTCTTCTTCACAGATAGGACCGGTGCACCCCACGGTGACACACAAGGACGAATAAACCCCTTATCTAGGAGCTCCTGAAGCTGATCCTTTAGTTCTTTCAACTCTGTTGGTGCCATACAATACGGAGGAATAGAGATGGGCTAAGTGCCCGACACCAGATCAATACCAAAATCAATGTCCCTGTCCGATGGCATGCCCGGCAGGTCTGCTGGAAACACATCGGGGAAATCCTTCACAACGGGCACTGAATCAAGACTCGGAGTCTCAGCTCCAATATCCCTCACAAAAGCCAAGTACGATAAACAACCTTTCCCAACCATTCGCTGGGCCTTTAGGAAAGAGATCACCCTACTGGGTACATAATCAGTCATACCTCACCATTCAATCCTCAGAACACCCAGAATAGCCGATGTAACTGTCGTGGCATGAAAGTCCAGAATAGCATGGTACGGAGATAGCCAATCCATACCCAGAATCATATCAAAATCTACCATGCCCAACAACAACAAGTTAACTTGGGTCTCTAGACCCCCAATAGTCACCAGACAAGATCGATATACATGATCCACAATAACAGTATCACCCACCCGGGTAGATACGTGCACGGGCAAAGCAAGACAACCACAGGTCGCACCCAGATGATGGGCAAAATATGAAGACACATAAGAGTATGTAGACCCGGGATCAAATAAAATAGAGGCATCCCTGTGGCAGACTGAGATAATACATGTGATAATAGCATCTGATGCAATGGTGTCCCTCATGTCTGGAAGAGCATAGAACCGAGCCTGACCACTACCAGATCGTTCTCCACCCCTAGGGCGGCCCCTAGCTGTCTGGCCCCCACCCCTACCTGACTGGAAGGGTGCTGAAGTAGATAGTGTAGAAGAGGAGGGCTGATCCCTCTACTGAGACCGACCACCACGAAGCCGAGGACACTATCTCCTCATGTGGCCAAACTTACCGCACTCGTAGCAACTACCCGGTGCTGGAGAAGGGGACTGAAGGGAACCCCTCGCTGCAGAAGAACCCTGGGCTGAAGAGGTAGGAGTAGAGCTCTGAGCTGGAAGGGCACTAAGTGAAGAATGGCCCTACTGAACTCCCTAATGACCACGGCCTGAAGAAACCCCACTGTACTCTGGGCGACCTGACTGAGGAGGTCTGAAGGAACGACCTCTACCATGCTGGAACTGGCCCCTAGATGGAGCACCACTGAAACTACCTGAACCTCGAGGCCTCTTGGCCTCCCTCTCCTCATGATCCCGATGGCGAGCCGTCTCAATTTGTCGAGCCATATCAACTACCTCCTCGAACGAAGCACTCATAACCCTCTCTCTGGTCATCAAAATGTGGAGTGGATAGTTGAGGCCATCCACGAACCTCCTAATCCTCTCCCGATCAGTCGGGATCATCCAAGTAGCATGCCGAGCTAGCTGCGTAAACCACAACTTGTACTAGGTCACAGTCATGTCCCCCTGAATCAACCACTCAAACTGACGACGCAGCTCCTCCCTGTGAGACTGCGGTACGTACTTCTCCAGAAAGAGAGTAGAGAACTGCTGCCATGTGAGGGGCCCTACTCCAACAGGCATACACCTCTCAAACTCCTCCCACCATGTAAATGCAGGCCGTGAGAACTGGAAGGTAGTAAAAGCCACTCCACTCGACTCCAAAATCTCTGCAGTGCGAAGCATACGCTGACACTTGTCTAAAAATCCTTGGGCATCCTCTCCCTCAGTACCACTGAACGTCGGAGGCTGAAGTCTACCGAACCTCTCTAGTCGACGCTGCTCGTCGTCTGGCATAGCTGGAACCACATAATCTGGAGCTGGTGCGACTAGCACAACTGGAGCAACCAGTGCAACTGGCTTAGCTGGGGCTGCTCTCGGTGTCTACAATCCCTGAACAACCTGCTCGGGTGCGCGAGCAGCGGGGTTTGATGACCACCCCCGGTCTGTGAGGTAGCTGCGCTAGTAGTGGCTGAGACTGCCTGAGCCAAGCCAGTGCAGATGGATATGATCTGAGCTAGAGCCTCCTGGAGACCAGGAATCACAATGGGCATTGTCAGTGCCTAAACAGGTGCTGCTGGAGCATCTACAGCTGGAGGCTGGTCTTGAACCGGGGCAACTAGTGGATTTGCAGGTGCTGCCCTTGCTGGTCTGCCTCGACCACGACCACGGCCGCGCCCACGGCCTCTAGTGGGTGGTAATGGTAGTCGTCTGCCACAACTGGTAGCACGGGTTCTCACCATCTGCGAGAGACTAGAATACAGAAATTTAGTTCTCGGATCAACAATGCCGCACGACAAGAATTTCAAGAATATGAAGTATTTCCTAAAGGTTCTGCAGTCTCTCGAGGATAAATACAGACGTCTCCGTACCGATCTGCGAGACTCTACTAAACCGGCTCATGACTCGTGAGGCCTAGTAACCTAGGCTCTGATACCAACTTGTCACGACCCCAACCCCGGTCGTGATGGCGCCCAACACGATTGCTAGGAAAGCCCGACCATTGTAACACTCTCAACCCGAGAATGAAAACTCATCACCAGTTAATTAGATATTTATAGCAGTTAGCAAGATTAATAATTCTGACAATAGATAGAAGCAATACGGAAAGCCATAGTAAGACTAATATAACTCCCAAAAGATCTGGGGTCACGAGTCTAGAGCCTCTAAATACAACTCAATAATAAATTCTCAAAATACATAAGTCTAGGATGCGAAAATATAAATGGATAAGGGGGAGAAGTCGGGTCCTGCGGATGCCAGGCAGCTACCTCGACAACTCCTGAGATAATCTGGAGAGCAGCAACAACGCTACTAAGCCTCCGGAACACCTGAATCTGCACACATGGTGCAGGGAGTAAAATGAGTACTTCCAACTCAGTGATTAATAAGCATATATAATGACTGAGAATGAGAATACCCGAAATACCACAATGTAAAGCTACAGACAACAGTTTAGCACAATTAACGGTAAAAATGGCAACAAGACAATGACAGACAAATATCAATGTATGAATTCAATGCAATGCACATGAGCGCTGCGACGCGCAACCCGATCCATTTGGGTACCCGCGCTCACTGTGGGGGTTCAGACTCCGGAGGGGCTCCTACAGCCCAAGCGCAATATCATCGTATCATTGCTGCGGCGTACAACCCGATCCACACTCAGTCCAGAATATGCATGTGAGCCACACAGCCTAGTCAAGTTATAGTTCTCAGTTTCAATTATTAGGAAAATATAGTTTACGTTTTTAAAACCTTAGGAATGTAACTAAGCATTTCGAAAAAGTGTTTAACTCAGGACTGAAATCATATAACATGCTAAGCATCATGGAAGAAGTGATAATAATCCCTAAGGGATTCAAATAACCGCACACAACCCAAATATATCATAAATATCCAAGTAGGATGTTTACTAATCGATCTCTAGTCAAGAACACAGCTTGAACATCATACGGGGCGGACTAAGCCATAGTCCCCAATCACAAACGACCCTGCACTCGTCATAGAGTACGTGTCTCGCCTCAATATAGCGTTACAGTGTGATATACCGGGGTTTCAAATCCTCAGGTCATCATCTACATCTATTACTCACCTCAAACCGGTCACAAGTCTAGTCCGCTATGCCTTTTCCTCTTAAATCAACCTCCTCGCGTGCCGAATCTGATCAAAACCACAAGGAATACGTTACAATAGACTAATGAAACATAACTCAATTGAAAGAACTCGAAAAATACCAAAAATCACGAAGTTGGCAAAACCCGAGCCCTGGTCCCACTTCTCAAAAAATTACGAAATTTACATCACCGGATTCCTCGTCTCGCCATGAGTCTGTACATATAAATTTTACCAAAATCGGAGTCCATTTGGCCCTCCAAATTCTGTTTTTCAATTATAACCTCTCAAGCCCTAGCTTACTCCACTTTGGGTGAATTTCCACTTATTTCCATGATAAATCTACCATAAACTCGAATAATTAGGTCAAAGAACTTACCCCCAATCGATTCTCAGTCAAAACCCTCGAAAATTCTCGCCCAAAACTCTCCAAGTCGCTCAAAAATGGTGGAAACTACTTCTTGCTCGCGGATGAAATATAACCTTTAAAACCCTTTCTGTCCACAGTTACTTTCGCTTCTGCGGTCCCGCTTCCGCTAATGCGGGACCGCTTCTGCTTCAAAAAATCCGCTTATGCGGTTCTCATTTAAAAACCAACTCTTTGCTTAAGCGACTCAAACTTCGCTTCTGCGGTTCTCTCAAAACCGCTTCTGCGGTAAAATATCCGCTCCTGCGGACCCGCTGAAGCGACTGCCTTCCACTTATGCGGAATCACCCTAGCCCATGCTTGACCACTTCTACGACCCCTTACCCGCTTCTGCGGAGCCGCTTCTGCGGTCCATTTCCGCAAAAGCGGAAATACCAGATGACAGCAACAACAGACCTGTAGCAAACTTCAGAAACTCTCGTTTAACCATTCGAATTTACCCCGAGGCCCCCGGGACCTCAACCAAAAATAATAAAACACCCTAAAACCTCATTCAAACTTGTTCCAACCCTCAAAACACATCAAACAATGCTAAAACCATCAAATCACCTTTGATTCAAGCCTAAGTTTCTTAAAAACTTCCGAAATACGCATTCGATCAAAAACCCGACCAAAACACCTCCGAATGACCTGAAATTTTGCACACACATCCAAAATTACCTGACGGAGCTATTGCAACTCTCGAAATTTCATTCCGACCCTCGGATCAAAATCTCACCTATCAACCGGAATTCGCCAAAATTTTAACTTCGCCAATTCAAGCCTAATTCTACACCGGACCTCCAAAATCAATTTCGATCACGCTCCTAACTCACAATTCATCCCCCGAAGCTAACCGAATTACCGAAATTCATATCCGAGCCCTCTAACTAAATAGTCAACTTCCGATTGACTTTTCCAAAACAAGCTTTTCTTTAAGAGTCTAAGTGTCTCATTTCCATCTAAAACCAATCCAATTCTACTCGATCATCTTAAATACTGATATTGAAGCATAGAAAAACATAATATGGGGGAAACGGGGCGGTGACTCACGTGAAGACAGGCCGGGTCGTCACAAAAATTTTCTTCCAAAGTCTTTTATTGGAGGGCTCCGGGATATGCGACAACTGTACATGGATGCTATGGCGCTTGTGCGACATTTTGGTAAACCTGATTTATTTATAATTATGACATGTAACCCCTCTTGGATGGAAATAAAGGAACATTTTATCTCAGCTGATGAGGCACATAATAGGGCTGATTTGATCAGCCGTGTATTTAGAGAGAAAATAGAAGAATTCAAAAAGGATATACTAAAGCAAAATATTTTTGGAAAGGTAGCTAATTGTTAATCATTAAGAAATGAGGACCTAATTGTTTCCACCAGGGAAAATACAATGCCACTTATAAAAGAAATTCTAATTTCTCTACTATGCCTAAAGCCATACCTGAACCAGAAAGCATAAACAAAACAAAACATTGATGTTTTGAAACAGTTTGCATGTCTTCCCTTTCTACCAATACACGGTGTGCCATAGTATGGAATCCTTGTCACAAAAGTTGTACAATTAAGACCAGCTACAGACAACAAATCTGTGCTCCATTAATAATTGTTCTCAGACTTAACACTTGTTCTGGTAATCACTTAACAGAATTAACAATTGTTGGCAGCAAAAACTCCCCTTCTCAGACTTTAAAATCCTGTACTCCTCAAGCTCTATCTGGTAAATTTTCCATTGATTCATTTTTCACTGTTGTCACTAAAATTTCAAGTCTAAAGAAATTGTCATTAGTTTTACTTTTATTGGGGGGTCCATTACCTTCCAAGATTAATAGATTTCAGTCACTTGAGGTACTAAATATTAGTTCAAGTAGTACTAAGTATCAATATCCACATCCATTTTGTGAAAAACAAGCATTAGCTGTTAAGTTAAATTTGTTGGAATTTGAACTTACGTTAATTGGTTATAGCATAAAAGGATAGTGACGTGGCCCAAGTGGTGGATAAATAAAAGTCCTAATATTTAAATATTATGTGTGTGGATAAGTGATGCCCAATAACTATTGGCCTGTGATGGGTAAACACTCTTTATAAATAGAGGTCAACCCCCCTTTTCCTAGTTATTAGAAAACCCTAGCGTATTCTGCCTCTTGAATACGTCGTAACGGTAGACGTCTCATCAATCAAGTTCTCCGGGCTGTAAGAGCGCGTAGCTAGTGGATTGTGGAAGTTGGTCTCAGGCTTAATTGCCGTTTACTGTCCCTACTGAATCCATGGAGTTTAAAGGTACGTTTCCTTAGACTCTAACTCAAGATTATAATATTATATCTATATAATTGTGTCTTAATCTCTGCTATGGCTACGATTTAATAATCTCAAAGCCACCATAGTTAGAGATTAAGATCATTATTTAATCTTGAGTAAAGAATTCGTATTTGTGAATGTGGAACACTGTTGCTCGATACATCGATGCGACTGTGCGAAACCTGATTTAGTGCTCGAATCGTCAAAATAAATAGTTTACACTTTTGCGTCGCTTAAATTGATTAGAAGTTTCTGAATTGTGGTTCTATACATCACTTTTCTTTATGAATTTAAATATAATTTCTAAACCTGATGGTGAAAGGGTGGTTGGCGATGACTGTTCATTGGTTCTCGGTGTTATCCGATTGTACTTGTTGAAACCTAAGGGGTCGTTTGGTTCGAATATGATTTATACCGGTGTAAGTTATGCCGGTATAAGTTATATTGTGATACGTTATGCTGGGATTAGTGATGCTGGGATTGTTATTTATTCATTGTTTGGTATGTTGTGTTAAGAATAATACTTGCATAATTTTTAAGAAGAAGGTATAAGTTATACCGGTGTTTGTGAGCACGTGATTTTTGCCACGTTTAATTTACTCCTATAAACTCATTAGAATTAGAATTTTTCTTTTATTATTTGAATTTTAGGAATTAATTACAAGATTTTGTGTCTTATTTGCATTTTTGTGTGCATTTTTAATTGCTATAATTCATAAAAAGTACAAAAATAATACACTTGCATTTAAAATTCGATTTTATATTTTTTGTCAATTAATATTACTAAAACAAGAGAAAAATAACAAAAATAGTCTTTTCACAATTTTAAATTTTACACTTTACATTTTTTGCCCTAGTTTTCTCTTAAATTAGGAATTAGTTAATTAGTATTATCTTAGATTTAATTTGGGACTTTTATTGTACATAATAAAATCAGAAAATTAGGAAATAATAATAAGTAAAATACAAAAAAAAAATACAAAAAGGAAAAAAAAAGGAAAAAGAATAAAAGGATTAAAAGACCAATTTTTTGGGCCAAAATCCAGTCTCTAGCCCAAAAACCCTCCCAAAACTCGGACTAAACCAAGCCCAAGTACCCAAAACCCCATTCCAATCCACTCCAGCCCAACCCAGTCCCCGATCCGGTGCAGAGATGCCCAAAACGACGTCGTTTTGGCGTCAATGTATCACAACCGTCCATACCCTCAAATCCAACGTCCCGGATTGATTCATGAATTAAAATAAAAGTGTCCGAAAATTCCCATAAACCATAAAACACAAATCACCTTCCTCGTACACTCTCCTCCCTGTAACGCCGCCGTCACCCCGCCGTACCTCCGCCGGTCGGAAATCGCCGGCGGCGGCGGCGAAGCCCCAAATCACCTCAAAATTTCGCCACAGACTCTCCTTCTCGTCCTCTTTCCAATCCTCAAATCCATTTCACTCAATTCTTCGCCGATTTTCTCAAATTTTAAATCTAAAATCCGGCCAAAACCCTAGTTCATCCAATAATTCCTAAATTAACATCATACAATCTCCTAACACTCCTCATCTCTAATCTCAAACCAAAACCTTTCAAAACTCAACGAAGTCTCTTCAATTTTAGATCTAGGGTTTCGAACACTGTTGGATTTTCTTAAGATTTTTACCAAGTCTCGAGTTGACTTGAAAATAACATTATGTGTTTGTTTTTACTAAAAAAACAAACATATAATATTATTTGGGGGTTCAATTCGAATTCAACCCACGAAAGAACAAAATCAGTAAGTTTTTTTTTCAAATTGATTTCGTTTATTTAGTTCTATATTTATTCTTATTATTTTAGTTTAATTCTTGTTTATTTTTCGGTTTTGCTGGAATTAGTTTTGATTTAGTTTGATTTCAGTTCATAATTTTTGTTCTTCTTTAGTTACAATTTTTATTTGTTTAATTCATGATTAATAGTTCATGATTTTAGTTCTTGATTTTTGATTTCAGTGAGTATTTGTTTAGTGTCTATTTTGTTTTTTTTAATTGATCAGTTACTTTAGGTTGTTAGTTTATTAATTCATTGTTAGTGTTAACTAAAGCATTTAGGTTAGTTAGTATTAATTAGAGTTAAATTTTAGTTTTGCTGATTGGTTATAGCTGATGAAAATTCATTAGGATTAATTATAGTTAATTCTTATCCAAAGTAAAGAGGTTTGGTTGGGTTAGTAATTTCAGGGGCAAGCAAGGGTAGTTTAGGCATCCGAAATGGGCTGGTTTGTTAAGAACCAGTAATTTCAAAACAAAAACAAGGGTAGTGTAGGTATTCCATAGGTAGAAGAACACCCTATGGCCTTCTAGAAGGGGGCCTTAGTATAAGTTTCTGCATTTTTAATGCAGTAACTTGGGCAACAAGCCATAAAAGTAGGGTTTAATAACTAATTTCTGAAAATAAAAAGGGGGGAAAATAGGAAAACCCTTCCAGAACATTCTGCCCCCTTTCTTTGCCTATAAAAGGCATCCCTAATGCCTTGATTAACAAATTTACACAGTCTGAAAATTCCCCAAAACATTCCAGCTTTAAATTTTCCCTCAAAATCTCTCTCTGAAGTTCTAAATTTCAATATTGAGCTTTAAAATCCTAAGGAAGTTAGAATCTGAATTCCAATAGTTTAAACTTTCATTTTAGATCTTAACTCTTGAAAAATCCAAAAACATACAAAAACACAATAGAAAAAATCCAAAAAAATACTATTACATTGAAATCTCAGCTGGTTAATTTGAATTACCAGTGTTTTAGATTCAATTATAAGTCATTTGGGTTTCTATTTGAGCTACTTTGGGTGTTTCCAATTGCTGAAAGTTCTCCATGGTTTTTGACTGATTTCAAATTGCTCCTGGATTGTTGAACTCATTCCTGGGTTTTTGACTGGATTGTTGTATTAAGTCTGTTATTGAATTCAACTGCTGCTGACCTCTGTCCTTTATTTTGCTTCACTCTCCAGGTACAAATCTTACACCTGCTGCATGCTTGGCCTACGGAATTGAAATGGAAACCCTGTGTTTTGTTTTGCTGGATGTTCATTCCAATTTAGCTTAGTTCAATTTTATTTTTTAGTAGTTGAACGTTACCTGAATCTCAAGTTGTATAATTGGACTGTTGGATTTTTGTGACAGCATGTACATTTGTGTATTTGTGATAGAACTTTGTATTTGGTCAAATTAAGGAACTATTAAGGAATTACAACTCCAATTGAGTAAATAGTTGGGGATTATATGTATTTGGATAAACCGTTGAGTAAACAGTTGAGTAAATAGTTGAGTAAACAAGGTGATATGTGTGAGTATTTGGGTTTTCATATGCCATTATGGGAAATAATTTTACATTAATAGCTGGAAATCCCAATGACCGTGAATAGATGGTATAAAATCAGTTTTAGCATTGGTATTGATAGGAATTTAATTGTAAATAGATCACATGCTTTCGCTCATACAGGATTAGGTATTCACACGTTCATTAACTCATTGCAAATTCAATTGTTTGAGAATGCAGGTTTTAAAATTTAGAAATCTGAAAATTCTTACTGTTTGTGTTTACATTAGAAGGTTACAGTGTTTTGCTCACAGATTCGTTCTTTTTCGAATGAGTCTGAGCGCTACAAGTAAATAGAAACTAAAAAAAATCAAAAGGAAATCTGCAAGGCCACAAAATTGCCTAACCCCGGGCTCCTGACATTTGGGCTGCGAAAGCAAGCCCATCGCTTGCTTAATTGCTCAAATAGCCAATCTGACTCTTGGGCTATGAAAATTCACAATTGGGCATTGTTAAAGTCCATCTATTGGACAACTTCACCCATCATAATTGGGCCAAAACCTTCCAGGCCCAAAAATTGCTGAAAGTCACAAAACTCTTCTACAAATTATGTTAAGAATAGGGGATTAATTTGCAAATATAAATTTGGAATTCGAGTTAGGTGGCGGGTTCAAATTAGGAGGGTCTTCCCTTTTATTTGAATTCGGACTTGAATCCGAGGCTCAAATTTATAAATGTAAATTAATTAGACCCTTTTAGAGACAAACAATAAATAGAAAAATCGTAATTGCTTTCGGTTGGCCTTTAAATAAAAATGAGACGAGCCTCCCAAACAAAATATACAAATTGTGGAGCCCTTATTAATTACTTAATCAAAAATACTTAGCATTCGGAGCGTGCCGTTTAACGCATTTCACGGCCTTTCGCAAAGTTAAAAAGACGTTAGTCACTTTATGCGCATCTTTAATAATCTTACCTTCCTAAATACGGGTGCGCAATTCATGCGACCCAAATACAAATCCAAAAATATTGAATAATAATGTGTCGAGGATCCAGGTGCATTTCATGTGATGTGATCCGAAAACACGTTTAAAAACGACGTTCACTTTCGAAAAAATAGTTAAAAAGCGGTAAATAATTATAAAATTGCACTATAGGTTGGAACATGTATAAAAATTAGATTTTAGCCATCCATAATAATTTAAGCGACCTTGCTAGAACCACGGGATTCAGGGGTGCCTAACACCTTCCCTCGGGTCAACAGAATTCCTTACACAGAATTTCTGGTTCGCAGACTCCAATTGGGAAGTCGACAATTTTCCTCGATTTGGGATTCAAGTTAAACCGGTGACTTGGGACACCAAAAGCCAATCATTCCAAGTGGCGACTCTAAAAACAAATAAATAATCCCATTTCGAATAATGTCACTTTGAATGGAAAAACTCCCTTATACATTATCCTTCGGGGTATGTGTGTAAAAAAGGAGTTGTGACAGCTCTGGCAACTCTGCTGGGGATGACGAACCCAGAATTCCGGTTCAGGGTTCAAAGAATTCGAGCTTAGTTTAATTACTATATTTGGCTTTATCTGATTTTTCTACATGTTCCATGCTATATGTGCTAAATGTGTTACCACTTTGATATTTGGTGAATTGTATATATAAATGGTCGCGAATCCCTTCCTCTCTCTGAGTATTCTACATCATGGAGAAGGGTGCACTTCGTGTAGCTTCTCTTATGTTAAAGTCTTACCCAATTTAGAACGAGGTTGGATAAGTTGCAAAGCCGGCAGAGCTTCTGTATCCCCGGTACGCTGCCTCCCCCTCGGCTAGAGTTGTCCGCTCGGGCAAGCCAGGTCTAGACCAATAATGTCACGACCCAATTTCCAAACCCGATCGTGACGGCGCCTCTCGTAAAGACAAGGCCAGCCAACTAACCCAAATCGCCTCTTTATCAATTAATAAACATAAATGAATAGAAAATAAAACTTAATGGCATTAAAAACCGTTAACTACAACCCAACTCTACCCAACCGGGGTGTCACAAGTCACGAGCATCTAGCTAAGCCAAAAAGGAAATCGCGGATGAAATGTTCTTAAAACATTCTACCCAGGTGATATTTCTTCTATGCGAACGCGAGGTCCCTCTCGCGTTCGCGATGCACAAAACTTCCACTGGCCAATTTTACCCTTCGCGAACGCAGTGGCTTACCCACGAACGCGATGCTTTAGTTTCTACTGCTACGTGAACGCGAGTCTTATGATGCGTACGCGAAGAACAAATATTACGGAACCTCCATTCCTCTTATGCGAACGCGACACCAGTCACGTGAACGCGATGCATACTCCTAGGGCCCTTAGCGAACACGATGCTCTATACGCGAACGCGAAGCACAAAGACTCAGGGACCCAACTCTCTTCTACGTGAACGCGTGCTTCTCACCGCTAACGCGATGCTCCAAGACTTTCCCTTACGCGAACGCGGACCTTCCTTTGCAAAAGCGAAGGCCAAATCTGGCCTGCACCTGCTGCTGCATTTTCTGCAATATTTTCCAACTCTAAACTCCCCATTAGCCATCCGAAATCATCCCGAGGCCCTTGGGAACTCAACCAAAAGCACCAACATAACCCATAACATCATTCAAACTTGTTCCTATCATCAAAACACATCAAACAACGCTAAAACCATCAATTCACATCGGATTCAAGCCTAAGTTTTTTTCAAACTTCCGAAATGCGCATTCGATCAAAAACCCAACCAAACGATGTCCGAATGACTTGAAAATTTGCACACATATCCAAAATCACCCAACGAAGCTACAGCAACTCTCGGAATTCCATTCCGACCCTCGGATCAAAATCTCACCCATCAACCGGAATTCGCCAAAATTCTAACTTCGCCAATTCAAGTCTAATTCTACACCGGACCTCCAAAATCAATTCTGATCATGCTCCTAAGTCACAATTCACCTCCCGAAGCTAACCGAATCACCAGAAATCACATCCAAGCCCTCTAACTCAATAGTCAATATTCGGTTGACTTTTCCAACTTAATCTTTCCTTAAAGAGACTAAGTATCTCATTTCTTATCAAAACCAACCCAAATTAACTCTAACACACCACATACCGATAACGAAACATGAAGAAGCATGAAATGGGGGAAACAGAGCAACAACACATGAGAGGACGGGTCGGGTCGTCACATCCTCCCCAACTTAAACAAACGCTCTCCCTCGAGCGTACCCAGAGTTGTCCTAGAAGCCAACCAACAGCTGAATGACCTTACCAAGCATACACCCGGGGTGATCCTGCGTCACCCTATCTCATATAGGTCCGATAACGCAACATAGCTGAAATCTCACAATCCATCGAAACCATAAACCGTGGAACCATATTGTACTTTCTGAAATTATAAACAAGCCCGGAACCTCACATCTATACTCAGAATAAGTCCGAACCAGCTGTAATATCCCATACCTATAACCTCCAAGAAATCACATGATATACCACATAATCCAGCACTTGAAACGATAACTTCTATTCACAGCACTTGTCCACAACAACCATATACCTATAGAAACCTCTTATTAGCTAAAGCCTCATTCCAACACTTCATATCCTACCAATGATAATAAAACACACAGCAAACCGTAACCATTTCTCAGATCAACCACTCATGAAACCACTTCCTTTTTTACTAATACCACAGCAGATTTCCGAAGCTGTAATCAAATCTGTTCGTGTTCATTAATGACTCCCACGATTACCTTGAATCCAACACACCACTCTGGTGATATGGCACCTCATCACAGGCCTAAGCCACAACTTACATAATCCACGCACCAATGAAGGGCGGTCTGAACATACTCAAATTATGACAAATGACTCAAACAAAAGAGCTTTAACTCAAACTCCTCAGTACAATCACAACACAAGGCCGGGACCCCGTCCCACATCATAGAAATAGAATACCTGAATCTACCTCGAAAGGTCATAACTCCACATGGCCTCGCCACAACGCGCGATCCTATCCAAACACTGTCACACACGAAGCACCTGAACTCATCAAGCTCAAAATAGACAGCCACGCACAGATTGATGTCTGAAACCAAGCAATCCATCACACCTACGGTGAAGCAAGTTATATACACCATTTAATCTTGAATGGACACAACTGATGTGTTATTTGCCGAGCAACACCCAATACGGACTTTCCTCAGAAACCAGGAAGCAAGGTATACAAAGTAACATATGGAAAACTATTCTCAACATCACACTGTTGCGGCGTGCAACCCGATCCAGATAACATATCCGTGGTGGCGTGCCACCCGATCCACACAAATATCTCACATAGGGAGATGCACATCGAGCCAAATTTGCCCATGACAACAAAATACCGAGTATCGGTCGTAAGCATACTAAGTGCATAATGATATCTACTTATAGCGTTGTAAGCTACAAAACTCAACTTTCACTATGAATCTCGATAGCACCGCACTATACGTGCCCACAGTCTGAAAATCATAATGCCTCACAGCACAGAAAAGCAACTCATAGATCTCCCCAGATCCCTAGCAGGCTCAATAATGATAGATTCAACCTACCGCTCAACAATACAACTCAGAGCCAACCAAGCTAACTCAAGCTAAATATGCAGCCACATCGGCCTACCAACGAGCTCAAAACCAAGAAGCCTGAAGTTGCTCCTTCCACTATTATAACTCCTTCCGGATATGGTGCCCAACACCAAATCAATACTGAAATCCACAATCTCGCCCGGCGACATGCCCGACCACAAGAAACGCATCCGAAAAAGTCCCTTAATATCGGAACTGAATCAATGGTAGAAACTCTATACTGACATCCGTCACAAAGGACCAATTAAGGAAAGTAATCCTTCCCAGCCGTCTGCTGGTCTTTGGAACACAACTATTCTGCTAGAACATAGAATGATGCACCTCGCCACGCAACCTATGGCATTCTCCGACATAACCCATAGCACAATCGTCTAGAATAACCCAACACTGAGACAATCAGTCTACACCCCAATATCATATCCAGAATCTAATATACCAAGCAAAGAAAGATCCACTCGGGCTTCCAAACCCCCAATAGCCTCTAACGGAACTAATACACACTATCTACAACCATTACATAGCCTGAACATGGGAACTCTCGGTCTCCAGCTCCACAGAGCACAAAAATTACTATACCTGATCCCAAATTCTGCAGTATAAATACATATTACACCTCGAGTACCCACTCATTCCACGGAAGATATTCTAAAATTCCCCCTATGCCACCAAACTAACTCAGATATCAACAGTCGATCTATCATGAAAAATGCCGCAACACTACCGAAGTGCCATCAACTTAATCACATTGCCCTTTTTCTGAAACATATACCCTCATCAAATCACTTCCAATTAGCAGTACCATCTCCTTGGTTACCTGAGGCTACCCGTTGCCTAGGAGTTTTATGAACTTTTTTTCAGAACTGAACTGTAACCCATCCAGCCAAGACCTTCCGTCAATCCCATCTAAAAGAAGAATCATTAAACATTCCATGAGTTGCATGCCCATAGGCAATATATGCTTCTCTAAAACACGGTAAAACTCATCAAGAACTCTCTCTCCCAATTCCATTGCACAAGCTAAACTGCAGGACTGAATCCTTCTACCCGAACCAAGCTAAGAAAGCTATCAGAACTCATGAGCCTTGCTGCACTATACCAGTAAAAGCTCATTAGCTCGAATACATACGAAGAATTAATCATATCCTTACCATACCGATTCGGTCTACTATCAAGCTATTCCATCTATCAAATTTCTCTTTTTGTTCATCATCCACTTGATATTTCTCCCTCGCTATAGCATCACAATGCCTCAATCCAGGCTTACCACACGAGACTCGCACATAAGACCACACAGTCTAAAACCCATGTCCACTGAATACTCTCTCAATCTTTCCCAAAAATACTACATTCCAGAGTACTTTACCCCAAAGAACTTCCTGCGAATCTGAAATTCGTTACCATTACTCCCCAGATACTAATATAAAGAATCCCATAATTAACATAAAATACCACAAGTCTTGATCTTTTCTAATGAAAACACAGTCTCTACCCACATACACCACCCTTAAGACACCTGATTATTGCATGAAAAATCTTGAACACAATAAAACCATTCTCGAGAGTCATTCACTCCTATTCCAACTGCAAATTACCTGACTTAACGAACAGAACCACTCGTGCCTTATTAGCACTCTGACAGCGCAGGATATGATCTCATTCCAATACAAACGAACATCTTTTTCTCTATACACTGAGCATTCTTTATCAACAACAGCTCAAGACATCCTATTATTTCCTCACATCTACGATGCACCATATAACCTTTATCAAAATTTTGCTTCACTCGTGCCATCCTCGGCTCATTTTCTGCAACCAGGACTGATC